>JAMKQA010007829.1:0-12815 GCA_024699735.1 Posidonia australis | reverse complement strand
CTGGACTGGTGGAGAAGCTCGTACAGAGGTCAGGCTTCAAGGGAGAACGTGGCTGGGCGCAAGGTTTCTGCTTAGGATTCTCAGCTCTCAGGATTTTTGGTCTCCTTTTGTGTCTCTCAAAATGGTGCCTATGGAGGTCCTTTTATAGGGATCTCTCAGGGATGAGTTACGGGCATAAGGAGAGCCTCGCAGACGAAGAGCCTGGAATATTCCATGGCACATTCGCTGCTGGAGGTAACAGCCAAGGAAGGTGGAAAGCCAGCAGTCGCAGCCTTGTGCGCCAGGGAGGTGCGCTGGATAAGTGCGCCAGGTTGATGTGCTAGGTTGGTGTGCTAGGTTGGTGTGCTAGGTAGGTGTGCTAGGTTGATGTGCTAGGTTGGTGTGCTAGGTTGATGTGCTAGCTAGGTGTGCTAGGTCGGTGTGCTAGCTAGGTGTGCTAGGTTGGTGTGCTAGCTAGGTGCTCTCCCCTATTGGTCTGGTTTTTTTGATTGGGCTGCAGGCTTGCTACGGGTTTAGGGTTTGGTCCAAGGGTCAGCCATATCCAAAGCAACACTTGGAGCCTTATCAATGAACTACCTCAAAATCGGGGTGTCTACAGATTGCATGGAATCTAGGTAAATTTACTTTCCTAGAATTTATTGTGTATTTATTGGCATTTATGATGGTTGGTGCGTTATGAGTCCTTTTGATTCTTCTGCCTTTGTGATTTTATAACTTGATGCATGGTGAATGGAATTTGGTTTTGTTTGTTGAGTTTTGGATTAGACTCGAGGGTCTACACCTTATGTTTTATGCAAAACTTTTAGTATTTGTTTAGGGGGTCCAATCGGAGGTCCTAGTTGTGGCGATTTTGGACGGTAGGGTTGGGTCGTTTTCTGGTTTCGCAGAATTCGACATACCGAAATGGAAACGGTATACCGAACCAATGGATTTTTGTATACCGATTTCGTTCGACATACCATTTTTCTGTCAGTTTAGGTCCTTTGGTCGAAATTTGGTCGCCCGAAACAAGAGATTTCGGTCCACCAAACCAGTTTTGGTGTACTGAATTTAGCCTGAGTGTTGACCGTTGACCTGATTCGGTCGACCGATCCAAATTGGCCTACCGAATTAGGGATTTTCGGCATACCGAACCTATTTTCGGCATGGCGATTCTGGCCCCAAATGAGTTTATAAAAATGTGTTTTCTGAAGTTTTTCCGGATTGCCGTGTTTTGTCCCTGTAAGATGAGATTATAGGCTGTCAGCGGTGGTCCCCTGGGACACCTGACGCATCGCTTTGCCGAGGTTTTGGAAGAATTTTCAAAGATATGAAAATGGTTTGGAAAATGGATTTCAAGAAAATAGTTGGCCTGGTTTGGAAAATGTTATCCTAGTTTTCTGTGTGCGGGCCGAGACAGTGTGAGACCATGTCGTCGGGACTAGTGAATGTGACGACATTCTCGGGTGGTCGAGCGTGACTCCCTGGTCGAGGTCGGGGGCCGAGATACCTGAGGCTGAGGGGCGTCGGGTCCTGGAGATATGAGACTCCTTGATTGTCGTCTCAAGGCTAGGGTTGTGGTCTGCGGGTTGAGGTGTCTTGTGGCATGACGGGGAGGTATGACACTCCTATTGTCGTTGTGAGCATTGAGGCTCTGGTGTCGTCGGGTGTGGAGGTATGATACTCTCTCTTGAGCACTGTGTGTGGAGGACACCGTGAGGAGGCGTATCCTGTGGTGGCCAATACGGGTGGGACACGTGCCCCATAGCTGGTAGCGTCCTGAGAGACAGGATAGCCTTCCCAGGGAGGGGTTGGCTTTGTGAGGGTTCTCCAGGTGGGAGAATCGCAGGACGGTGATCGCTCCTTCATAGGGTGGCTTCACCGTGGCAGTGCAGAACGCCATGGTCGCTCCTCGGTGGACTGTGTGTGGCCAGAGTTAGGTTGCCTAGCATCGGGCTTTCCAACTCACTGTGTGTGGTTTTGGCCATTGAGGGCCTTTGCTTGTGGCTTTGGGCTAGTAGAGCCCTGGTTGTGGTTTTGGTAGGTGTGGGCCTGGTTTATGAGGTTTCGAGAAAATGGTTTGCGAAATGGATTTAAAAAGGAAAATGGATTATAGTTTTGTTTTCCGTGGTTTTTGTGGGCTGCGTACTGGTTGACTTTTGTCACTCATACGTTTTTCCTCGTGTTTTGGTTTGCAGGTGCAGGCATGCAGACATTTAGCGTAGTGCATATATTTTGGAGTCTCCAAGCCGCACACACAGGTTCCTAGTAATTAGATATTTACTGTTCGGCTTTAATTTTCCTGTAATTTAATTGTTTTAAATTATTGTGGAAAATTTAGGGCGTGACAATTTGTTTCTCGTTCTAATTTAGTTTATTGCACCCGATCTAATCCAGATTTCTTGTTTGTCTTCTTGTTTGTGTTGAAGGGAAGGATATTACGTAAGACGAGGAAGTTGTTGGACGACATCCTGTTGTCGATCCAGTGAACCGAGAACCCACACTACCATCATCTACTGCAGTAAATCTTGCAAAGTGTCTTGTCAATCGGTGAAAGCAAAGAACAAGTGACGATCACAACAAAAGGTGTTAATGTGAATAGACACGACGACATCTGCACCAACTACCCCCAGATTCGCATTCTACAAAATTTTTTGTGATCACGGTGGGACCAGGTTTAAGCAAACTCCTGTGCTACGTGAGCGTTCTTCCCTTCCCTTTTGTTATTTTTCATTTATTTTTAGATTTAGGTGTCGTTTTCGATCTGGGGGTTGCGCACATAGGGTTTTGTGACACTCCAGACCTTTCATTTTGGTTTTGTTTCTAGTGATTAGGGGTCTGGATATTCAACCTTCATACCTGCGGCGTCAGGGCAAGGGCGACTTGTTTAGGCACCTATGTTGTTGACGACTGTGATTCGAGAGCGACTTTTCTTGTAGGCCATTCGTTTTTTTATTTTTTGCGTTGTTTTTTTCAAGGCCAGCAACATTCTAAAAAAAAAAAAGGAAAAAATCGAAATTTGAAATTCAAAATTCGAAAAAAATAATTCTATCCACTATCTCTTTTGGGGTTTTTAACGATTTTTAGGTTTGTTTTTTATCCACCAATAAGGTAGAAACTAATTGTATTATAGAAAAGTTAAAGTTCTTTAGAAATTCTCTACTAGTTTGAACAACTGAGCCTAGTGAACCTGGCTAGTGCCATCGCTCACCCATACTCTGTGTTTGGTTGTGAATACTAGATCAGGAAACTTAAGGTGTCCTAGGGACATATTTCTTACTCCATATCTCTCCCTGAGTCAGTAATACACCCTAGTAGATACTTGATACTTTATTGTTCTCTGTTTATTTACCACTTTGTGGTTTGTTAGGACTGACCCTAAGGATAGAATCCTGGGTTGCAGGCCCCCTTTAGAGAGACAAACCCACAATTTAGGCCCTCTTGGTGGACCCCAACGAAGATCAAAGAGTAGTACCCAAAGCCAAAATCTCATTATGTGACCCTAGAACCTATACCGAAAGTCTCACCCTTGCCATAGGAACCCAAACAGGCTAAGAAAACGTAGGTTAACAAATCGATCAATTGACAATCTTAACAAGTAAAAACTACACTCTGTTTGATAACTTGATTGATTATATAGCCTTGTTTGATTGTTTGGTTTGTCTAGAAAAGATCTCGATTGCTGGACCAGCCAAGGGCACGTATCGCCTAACTGACCGACGACTTCCTTCGTCGCCCATCTGACTGGTGATGAATTCTGACGTCGCATTAACAGGCGATGTTAGATAGATACGATCTGGGCGCCTTCTTTGTAGGGTGATTTGGCTGTGATTGAATGCTTACAAGTTACAGGGATATTGATGCAGTTTTAGGTCTTTAGTTTCTTTTTTAAACAAAGTTGTAAACATCTCCTTTGTGGTTATTTGCATTCAAGTTTGTATTTCATTTACATTCCTAGACATTTGTAGTAGGATACAACATAGTGTTGTACAGAGTCTGTAGTTTTTCATTTCTTTTTTAGTCATTTGTAATAAACCATCAAGGATGTCGGTTAAAGATAGCAGAAGCATACCATTCTTACATGAACCCTCTCTACACACCCATCGCCTTGACATCTACAGGTCATGGAAGTAGTTCCATAGGCTAATGCGGGTCCTTCTTCAACACCCCAATCTCATACGAAGGCCACTCATATGACCTAGGAGGAGTAGGGATGAGTTATTCCTAGTCGTGGAGTACCCCTTTGTCAACCACTGTACACTCATTACCTCAAGGGCAATCAACCAAACCCATTAGTCCATGGCCCATTCTAATTTCTCTAGCCCACAAATTCCAAATGTCCATGGATCCTCCCCTTTAAACTCCTATCAGGGCCCGATAGCTACACCGTTTATGAGAAATTCATACACTGTATCACTGAGCCCAACTACGAATTTCCCAGCACAAGGCCCGTTAACACAACCCTCCACACAATATTCCATGCAATATCCTACACCTTCGTTCTACCCTTCCTTCCAACATACCATACAGTCCCCACTGAGCTGCCATTCAAACTCATACTTAGGATACTTAGGGCAACTCCACCCCAACATGTTTTCGTTCAATCCTCCTACCCTCCACAATATGGTACTCCTCAGCAACAACAGTTTTAGTTGTATGATAGAGCCACAAGAGTCTTTCGTAACAAAGAAGACCTACCATTCCTAGAGTACTAGGGAAGGGGCAGGTAGGAAGAATACCACCAACTACACACTCGAAGGGGTCACAAACGACATGGCTCAGGTCATAATGCGGCATCAAAATAAGCCAATCCAGTGTCGAGGGCTGTTAATCCAGTGCAATGGGCAACTAATGAGACCAAAGACTTATCATGGTCATCCGGTTCTACATCAGGGATAGCTAGTCCAACACCAGGGCAGCTGGTATAGCACCACAAGCTGCCAACACAACAGTAGCAATCCCAGCAACATCAACAAGAGCTGTCTCCAAACTACTGAGTCTACGCCCAATAAGGGCAATAGCAAAGGCAGGAGGGCTACCATTTCGTCCTTCCACGACAAGGCTACCACAAAGCTGAAGGGCAAGACGATCAACCGCTCCTAGCCCCACTCAATCATGCTCGCAGAATGCTAGTGGAGAGTGGAGATCAACTGCTGTCACGCCCCAAATTTTCCACAATAATTTAAAACAATTAAATTATAGGAAAATTTCATCCAAACAGTAAATATCTAACAACCAGGAACCTATGTGTGCGGCTAGCAGACTCCAGACTATATGCACTATGCTAAACCAATCGCATGTCTGCACCTGCAAACCAAAACCACAAGGAAAACGCATGAGTGACAAAAGTCACCCAGTACGCACCCCACGAAAACCACGGAAAACAAAACTATAATCAATTTTCCTTTTAAATTCATTTCGGAAACCATTTCTCAAAACCTCGTAAACCAAGCCCACACCGGCCTAAACCATAAACCAGGGCTCTACTAGCCCAAAGCCATAAGCAAAGGCCCTTAATGGCCAAAACCACACACAGTGAGTCAGGAAGCCCGGCACTAGGCAACCTAACTTTGGCCACACAGTCCACCGAGGAGCGACCATGGCGTTTTGCACTGCCACGGTGAAGCCACCCTGTGCAGGAGCGATATCGTCTCACGATTCTCCCACCTAGAGAACCCTTACAAAGCCAACCCCTCCCTGGGAAGGCTGTCATGTCTCTTAGGATGCTACTAGCTACGGGGCACATGTCCCACCCACACTGGCCACCATAGGGTACGCCACCTCACGGCGTCCTCCACACACGGTGCTCAGGAGGGAGTATCATACCTCCACACTTGACAACACTCAAGCCTCAGTGCTCACAGTGACAATAGGAGTATCATACCTCCCTGTCATGCCACAAGAAACCTCAACCCGCAGACCACAACCCTAGCCTTGAGACGACAGTCAAGGAGTATCATACCTCTAGGACCCAACGCCCCTCAGCCTCAGGTATCTCGGCCCTCGACCTCAATGAGGGAGTCGTGCTCGACCAACCGAGAATGTCGTCACATTCCCTGGTCCTGATGACATAGTCCCACACTATCTCGGCTCGCACATAGAAAACCAGGAAAATATTTTCCAAAATAGGCCAACCATTTCCTTGAAATCCATTTCCAAAACCATTTTCATATCTTTGAAAATTCTTCCAAACATCAGCAAAGCGACGCGTCAGGTGTCCTAGGGGACCATCGCTGACGGCCTACAATCCCATCTTAGTGGGACAAAACATGGCAATCCAGAAAGCCTTCGTAAAACACATTATATAAGCACATTTGGGCCAAGATTAGACATGCTGAAAACAGGTTCGGTATGCCGAAAACCCCTGGTTCGGTAGGCCGATCTGATCGGTCGACTAAATCAGGTCAACGGTCAACACTCAGGCCAAATTCGGTATATCGTCCGGAATCAGACGATCGAATTTTGACCAGAGGACCTAAACTGACAGAAAAATGGTATGCCAAATGGAATCAGTATACTGAAATCCATTGGTTCGGTATGCCGAATTCTGCCAAACTAGAAAACGGCCCAAACCCTACCATTCGAAATCACCCCAACTAGGACATCCAATCGGACCTCCTAAAATGGACCAAAAATCTTGCATAAAACATAAGATGTAGACCCTCGAGTCTACTCCAAAACCTAACAAACAAAACAAAAATCCATTCACCATGCATCGAGATATAAAATCGGAAAGATAGAAGGGTCAAAAGAACCCAAAACACACCAACCATCATAAATGCCAATAAATTCACCATAAATTCTCATAAAATCACATTAAATTCTAGGAAAGTAAATTTATCTAGATTCCATGTAATCCTAGCATTTTCTACCAATTTCATGCTCTCTATTACATGAGGTGGAGATGCGTGCTTGAAAACGACTCCGGCGATTCTCTGGTCGACTCCGGCAAACTCCGGTGACCACAACCTCACCACGACCTCAGGGACACTCCTCCCAAGCTCCACACGCCACACTAACCACCATTGCCTTTCTGCTTCCCTCTCTCTCTCTCTCTCTCCACGTGTAACAGGGGAAGAAAATCGGGGAGATGAGTAGAAGGAGAAGGGGAGAAGGAGAAGAGGCGGAGAAGGAGGAGTGGGGAGGAAGGGAAAAAGGGTGGGGAGGGAGAAGTGCGCACGAGGAGGAGAAGGAAAGAAGAAGAAAGAAGGGGAAGACGATGGGCAGTGGAGGAGTCCGGTGCAGCATGGTTGTCACGACACATGAAGCAGGCTGGTGGCATGCATAGCAATTGCCCGCAGGTCCAGCGGACTTCTTCCAAGGCAAGAGCAAAAAGCATGGAAAATGGGTTTCCAGAATCCAGCCACATCATATAACAAGTGCCATTTCACTTCAACCATGGCAATATTTAACAACGAAGAGGACATGCCCCGAACCTGCGGTTGGTCACGGTCCTCAGCAATCAATACACCAAGCCATATTTGCAGAATGTCAGAACAATGCTCTGGTGTCACCATGGTTGGATATCCCTACACGGCACATGGACTAGCAGATATGACAGTTATCTAGTGGGCCCCATCACATACAGGCAGTGCAAGTATCTTAATTTCCAAAGTCTAAAGCACAAAATGGCTGCAAGAATTGCATTGTTGTCCTCCACACTCTGCAATCTGCAAAAGGTAAAAAGAAATGCCAAGAAAATGAATGCACAAGTCTTCAAGTTCACCAGATGGGCAAATTTACAGAAAACCCCTGAGATTGTGAAGTATGCAGAATAGCCTGCAAAGGGTGCGACATATCACATTTGAACAGAAGCCTACAAGCACCCAGCAGAATATCAAATATCATAGCACTGCAACAACACAGCAATCAGAAGTTTGTCATATCAGGAAGTTAGCTATACAGCAACCAGATATGCCTAGTAGTAGATATGCCCCAACTTTTTGCGAAACCCGCAGCAAAGCCAGCACTCCAGCAAGGAGGATATTGCACATGCATCTCAGCAAGAACACCAGCTTCCGTGTCATAGAGCAAGCAGCAAGCAGTTCTGCCCTCCAGATTGCATCTGAACCAATTGTCCCCCTGGGGGACAATCCAGGGTTTATTGCTTTTTTTTTTTGGGTTCTCGCTCCGGGCGGATGAGATCCTTCTATCCCTTCTTTCCTTGGATTTTCGTAGGTGCGAAATCCTCTTGTTTGACCTTTGACCGGGTGGTCAAGGTCCTTTTCCTTTGCTTTCCTAGGGTTTTTGCGAGAGTGAAGTCCTCTTGTTTGACCATTGACCGGGCGGTCAAGGTCCTTTTCCCTTGCTTTCCTAGGATTTTCGCGGGCGCGAAATCCTTTAGTTTGACCTTTGACCAGGAGGTCAAGGTCCTTTCCTTTGCTTTTCTTGGATTCTTGGGAGAATGAAATCATTTTCCTTGGCTTTTGATCGGGCAGTCAAAGTCGACCTACGACCGGGCGGTCAAGGTCATTTCCTTTGCTTGGATCTTCGCGTGGGCGAAATCCTTTTTTCTTGGCTTCTGATCGGCGGTCAGAGTCGACCTTCGATCGGGCGGTCGAGGTCATTTCCTTTTCCTTTTCCTTTTCCTTGGCTTCTGATCAGGTGGTCAGAGTCAACCATTGACCGGGCGGTCAAGGTCATATCATGCTCCCTGGATTTTCGTGGGCGCGAAATCCAGCCTGTTCACTTTGACCGGGCGGTCAATGTCATTTGCCCCTTTTGGATATTTGCAGGTGTGGAATTCAACTTGTTGACTTTGACTGGGCGGTCAATGTCATTTTCCCTCTAGGATTTTCATGGGCGCGAAATCCAACTTCTTGACTTTGACCGGGCGGTCAATGTCGTTTGCCCCTTTTGGATTTTCACGGGCGCGAAATCCAGCTTCTTCATTTAGACCGGGCGGTCAACGTCATTTGCCCCTTTTGGATTTTCGTGGGCACGAAATCTAGCTTCTTGGCTTTGACCGGGCGGTCAACGTTGTTTGCCCCTTTTGGATTTTTGTGGGCGCGAAATCCAACTTCTTGACTTTGACCAGGCGGTCAACGTCGTTTGCCCCTTTTGGATTTTCGTGGGTGCGAAGTCCAGCTTCTTGACTTTGACCAGGCGGTCAACGTTGTTTGCCCCTTTTTTGATTTCGCGGGCGCGAAGTCCAGCTTCTTGACTTTGACCGGGCAGTCAATGTTGTTTGCCCCTTTTGGATTTTTACGGGCGTGAAATCCAACTTGTCGGCTTTGACCAGGTGGTCAAATGTCCTTTGCCTCTCCTGGACTTTCGCGGGCACGGAATTCAGCTAGTTGACTTTGACGAGGCAGTCAAAGTCCTCGGTTTCTCTCAGATTTCCTTGAGCAGGAAATCCTGTGGCTTGACCTATTGACTTTATGGTCAAGGTCGTAGCCCTTCTCTCGGATATCCCTGGGAAGGAAATCCTGTGGCTTGACCTTTTGACTTTATGGTCAAGGTCCTAGCCCTTCTCTCGGATTTCCCCGGGCAGGAAATCCAGTTGTTTGACCTTTTGACCGGGCGGTCAAGGTCCTTATCCTTCCTCTTCTTGGTTTTCGCGGGCCCAGAATCCTGTTGTTTGACCCTCTGACCGGGCGGTCAAGGTCCTTTTGTTTCTCTCTTTCTCTTCTGAGTTTTCGCGGGCACGAAATCTCTTTATTCACCCTTGGTCTGTGAGGACAGGGCCTTCTGCTTCGCTTAACAAATGGTATGTTTGTCATGCCCCTTTTCCTTGGGCTGGTATCCCCAACTACTCGGTTGACAACCGTCATACTGTCTGGCGATCGGGATGACAAGACTTGTTTGACTTGTCATATCCCGCCTCCTTAGGTTGATAACCTCAATAATCTGACTGATGAGTCCGACAACTTATCATTTCCCTGCCCATGGTTTCCTATGTGTGCAGGATTTCTTTATATTTTGCCTTGTTATTTCAGCACTAGCACTAGCATTGCATCGGCTTGCATGCACTTACTTTACATTCACATCGATTTTGCATCGGCCTTCAGATCGGCTCTTGCATTTGTTTTCACATTAGCATCACATCCCCAGCATTTAGATCACAGTTGCACGCATTTTGCATTTGCATTTCGCATTGGTAACAAGTCATGACTTTCGGTGCATCTGCCAGATAAGTGGCCTACTGCCTACAACAAACTCCATCCTTCTGTAACATCAAAATGGGGGTATCTTGTCAACCCTGAGCATCAGTCTTGGTTCCTTTCGTCCCTTGACCTCGTTTAGGACGGGGCATCTGTAGACACCTCGATTTTGAGGTGACTCATAGATGAGCTTTCCAGATGTTGCTTTGGATGTGGCTAACCCTTGAACCAAATCACAACCCATAGCAAGCCCGCAGCCCAACTAGAAATCTAGACAAGTAGGAGAGAGCACCTAGCTAGCACACTTACCTAGCACACCTAGCTAGTACACCTACCTGGCACACTTAGCTAGCACACCAACCTGGCGCACATACCTGGCACACATACCAGGCGCCCAGCCATTTCTCAGGCTGCTGGCTGCTGGCTTACCACCTCCCATGGCTGTTACCCCTACCAGCGAATATGCCATGGAATCTTCCAGGCTTTTCGTCTACGAGGCTCCTTGCTTTCCTAGGAGTTACCCTTGGAAAATCCCTATATATAGACCCCATAGGCAACCATTTGAAGGGGTTGATCATCTTGAAAGATAGAGACACACAGCTACACTAGCCTGCCTTCTCCAGAATTCTGCAACTATTCACTTGAGCACTCAAGCTTTGCCTTGCATCCAAAGATATTCTCAGTCCTTCCAAAGCATCAAGAAGCTTATTATCTTGGGTCTTTCTTTTCTTTCTTGAAGGAACATCTTGGGCAAGGTAGGTCCTTCCCACTTTTCCTTTAAGTTCTTGTTCTTTTGCAATGGAATAAAGCATGCTAAAAATTCCACATGTATGACCTGATTTATTTGTTGTTTTCATGGGGTTACTATGATGAGTTTACTTATCCTCTTGGCAAGACGATCTCCATGCAAATCTACATTTTTTGTTTGCAAGCATGTGTACTTTATTTCTAGCATAAAATCTGCACTATATTGCCTACATGAGCTATGTTCTATTAGGTCTTGTTTCATGTTTGTATCCATTGCATTTTGCATGCGTTCTTGCCATGAACCCATTTAGTCATCTTGTTTTTAAAAAAAATAATAATAAGATAGCTTTGATCAGATGCATCCTATCATGCTTTTAGCTCTTAACATCCGCATGAATCAACCTGCATTAGCATAGATCACCCATCTCTATTCTGGGTCAGGTTCTGGATCAGATTGCAGTCTGATCCAGATTTTCTGGGGAGCACCTATATGCTGCACCAGAGTGGCGCATCTCTCCAACGCACCACTCTAGTGCCCCATTCAGGAGCACTAGACTGGTCAGAGAGTAAAACATTCACTTTTGCATATCAGCTTGCATGGTTTTCTGAGTGATTTTGAGCTAGAATCTTTTACTGCTTGCTCTTTTATATTCCATGGTTATGCATGTACGTTTTCAGTTTAAAACGAGATTGCTTCTTAGTCATTTTCTCCCTTTGGATAATCAGTCCTTGGTCAGAATCTGGTAGGCTGGTTGCACCTTACTCCTACATGGAGAACCTTGTGCATCAGCCCATGGTCCAGTGGCTTGGCTGAATCCTACATCTTTCATTTAGCATGCATAGGGTGTGATCTTGTGTGAGGCTACTAGCCCCTGAGCACAAGTTTCACAAGTCATTACATTTGCATTTCTTTCACTTTTAATGCATTTTTTAAGTTTTGCAAAGGATTTTACATAGCATGATTTTCTGGAATGCATTCATATGTGACTTTGCATTGCCTGGAATTTTGCATTTGCTTTGGTACATCTCTGGCCCACACAGGAGCACCTAGGTGGCGCACCAGACTGGAGAACCAGGCTGGCGCACCAAACAGGCGCATCAGCCTGTTTTTAGTAGCACACAACAGTTTTTTTTATATGGCTTAGCATGCTTTCTCGACATGATTTGCTTCTGGATTTTTCCGGGTTTTCTTCCTTGACATATCAGGAAGGCATAGCTCTGCTTTTAGCCATTTCCATGCATATTAGATTGCATTTGGCATATAGTAAAGCAAGGACGAAAAATCACTTGAAATATTTAGATCCTTGATCTATTTCTGCAATATCTTTGCATCGACACCTGACCCGATAAATGAGTGATACTTCTGAGCATTAGGACACACCCCTACACCCCCTGCACCCTTATTTTAGCATAAGACACCTCTCACTTAGCATGGCATGGCATATCGCCCTCGGGCATACAGAAAAGGCTGAAAAGCCGATATTTCATAAGTAAATGAGAAACCTATAGAAGATCGATTTATCGGGCGCACGAGGGTGCCTAATACCTTCCTCGTGCGTAACAGGGATCCTTACCCATTTCTGGTTTATGACCTGCTTTTCCATTGTATGATTTGCATGTTTTATATGGTTTTCCTCGTCTTCCCTTTTAATAGACTAGGTGGCGACTCCTACATTTGCATATTTATTTTTATTATTTTTTTGCCGTGACTTTGCCGACCCTCGTGCTTTGGCCTTTCGCGTCAAAATCCTCGAGGCTGTCGCCGGCATGGTTACAGACACCATGCAATATCACAATCTCTGTCACATACAACTCTGCCAGTTTTGCCAAAGGAAGATTCACCCTCATTGGCAAGAAATGTGTCGATTTTGTAAGGCGATCCACTATCACCCACACAGTATCATTCTTTCTTCGGGTTCGTGGCAAACCCGTCACAAAGTTCATCGACACATTTTCCCATTTCCACACTAGAACGTCCAGAGGCTG
>JAMKQA010007828.1:0-10844 GCA_024699735.1 Posidonia australis | reverse complement strand
CAAGAACACCCACGAAAATCATACAAAACACCCATAAATCAACATGATATCAACATGCTCACATCATTCATCTCATTCCCAACATTTCCCCATTTTTTTGCATGATTTAAACATCATTTTCATGATTTTTCCCTCAAACACAATATGACTCAACTGCAGAAGAACAGAAGGGAAAATAGTAGGGAAATGCGTACCTGGCTCCGACGAGCCTCGCGTACCCTCCAACGCCGACGGTGCACGACACCAGCCCAGCCCCCACGCTCGCGCGAGCTCCTCCGGCGCGCGACACTTCCGCAGCAAACACACTCCCTCTCGCCCTCTCTCTGCTTCTCTGCTTCTCCCCCATGCCGCACACCTCCTCCTAACACCTCCGACGCTTGCCATCCCGGAATCTCGCCGACGTCCACCAGCTACGTGTAGCTCTGGACAGAGGGGACGGAACAAGCAGCCCTCCCCCCGCTAGGTTCATGAGATTCGGAGGTCAGTCACAGATGTGGAGAAGACGGGTAATAGCACCGCACATCACCGCGGACTCTTGACTAAGTCAGAGCCCAAGCCCAAGTGGGTCCACCACAAGCACAGGTTCCAAAGCAGAACCGACCCACTGGCCAAAGAAAACACCACAAGGGAGAAACCAAGGCACAAAACACAAGGGGAGCCCATAGCCAACAAACACAAACTGGATTTATCATTAATAAACCATACACGAATAATTACAAGAAATTCATGATTTATATTAAATGGAAAAACCCAGACACAGATGTTACATACTGATATTAGTAATAATCGTGATATTGTTTTCTTGCCAAGGGATGGGCCATTTAAAATTATAAGAGAAATTCATCCATCCTAAATGTTGTTGTAATATTCATTGTTGTTTCCATATGATGAAGATGGATGGAGATTTAATATGGTTTAAGATGGTTCACCTTCTTCTAGCAATTCTAAAAAAAATAAAATTACAATGTTAAATTATTATGCTTTTAGATTGCAAATGAGATTGGCATGTAGAAGGGGTGGCCTTACCTAAAAGTGGTCGATTGTTGCAACAATACATTGTCGATACTTATACAACTATAATGGCTGAAAGGCTAGCATGGTATTGTGGGAATCAAGATAAAATCAAAGCAAAGTCATATGGGAATGTTAGGGAAATAATGACATCATAATTGGAAAAGCGATTTGTAGAAGAATTGTGTTGCCTTCAAGTTTCACTAGTGGTCCAAGATATTTGATCCACAATCATCATGATGCAATGCCATTGTGTGCTTAGGCAAGATCTATTGATATCTTCTTGACTTTTACATTTAATCCTAATTGGAGTGAGATTCAAACTTGTCTTGAAATACAAGGAATTCATGGTGCTTCTAGTGGACCAAAAATACTTGCTTGGGTTTTTAATACGAAGGAAGAAGTTACGAAATGATATCGTTAATGGGAAATATTTTGGTGAGGTTATTTCAGGTTCGATTTTTTTCTTTTAGAAACTGTATTTGTACTTTTGTTTTGTGTAACTATGGTTTCCTAATCATTTGTTTTTTGTAGATATATTTTCCATTGAAGTCCAAAAAAGTGGACTTCCTCATATTCACATGTTGATTACTCTTGCAACTAGAAATAAAATCCAAAACGTAGATGATATAAACCATTTTGTTTGTGCTGAAATACTAGATCTTATTGAAGAACCTCTTGCTTTTGAAATAGTCTCCAAAACAATGAATATGGACCTTGTGGAAAGTTAAATCCTAAATCCCCTTGCATGGTTGATGGAAAATGTTCTAAACATTTTCCAAAAATATTTATTAAGAAATCTTTTTTTGATAATGATTGTCATCCTATTTATCGTTGACAAGACAATGGAAGGACTATAAAAATAAGAAACTTTGAAGTAGACAATAAATGGATCGTACCTTATTATATTGATTTAGTTAGTCGATATGATGCTCATGTAAATGTAGAATTGTGTACAAATGGTAGGGAAATCAAATATCTTTATAAGTATGTGCATAAGGGATTTGATAGTGCACATTTCCTATTAGGTAAAGATAATGGAGACATTAATGAGATTAAATCATATGTAGATTGCCAATACATTTCTACACTTGAATCATGTTGGAGAATTTTTAATTTTGATTTGCACCATAGATTCTCTTTTGTACAAAGATTAGTTTATCATTTACCAAGGCAACAAACATTGGTATTTAAAGATAGTAATTCCTTATCTGGGGTTGTCAATTGACCTAATGTGAAGGCCATGTTAAAAGAATGGTTTATAACAAATAGATTTTCTAAAGCTACTCAATCTCTTACATATTTTCAACTCCCACAGAAATGGGTTTGGGACGATCAATGCTTCACATGGAAACCAAGGAAACAAAGTATGTCTATAGGATGTCTTCCTATGGCTAAAATTGAATCTAGTGATCATTATTATTTAAGGATGTTACTTCATGTTGTTCATGGAGCATGTACTTATGATGATTTGCGAATTGTAAATGGTGTTTCATATGGTACTTTTCAAGAAGCATGCGTTGCATTAGGTCTTCTAGATGACGACTCTAAGTGGGATCATGCACTCCTTGAAGCCATCAATTGGGCAACTGTATAGCAATTGTGCCATCTCTTTGTATCTATTATGTTGTTTGCTAAGGTTACTAATGTAGGAATTCTATAGGAAAAATATTGGCAAGATTTCGTAGATGACTTCCAAAAATGTGTGCTGGTAGATTCCATGGAAATTTGTCATAGGCTATCATAACAAGAATTGAGACAAAAGGCTTTATTGCATTTGGAAAGCATTTTGAATAGAAATGGAAAAAGCTTGGAGGATTTGCCATCCATGCCAACTCCTTTGCTTGATTTAACCATTGGAAATCGATTGATATTTGAAGAACCTAACTCTGATAGAGAAAAAGTGTACATAGAGTTTGAAGTATTTTATGAAAGCTTGAATGGTGATCAAAAAATAATTTATGAAGCAATGTTACATTTATCAATAAATGTGAAAATAGTTTATTCTTTGTCTATGGTGGTGGTGGCATTGGGAAGACTTTCCTTTGGAGGACATTAATCACTAGATTAAGATGTCAAGGTCATATCATTTTGGTTGTTTCTTCTTCAAGTATAGCTTCAGTGTTGTTGCCAGGTGGTTGAATGGCTCATTCTAAGTTTAAAATTCCTTTGGAATTAGATTCTTTCTCTACATGTTCGATTTCTCAATATTCAAATCTTGCTAAATTAATCTGTAGACACCCCGATTTTGCAGTCACTTGACAGTAGACTTCTCTAAAAGATGCTCTGGTTGCAACCATCAGAACCCTAAGCCCACTAAACCCACTCAAGCCCACTAGGCTCACTTAAGCCCATACAAGCCCACTAGGCCCACATAAGTCCACTAGGCCCAACACAAGCCCACTTTAACTTAATTCAAGCAAAAACCACTAATTAAAACCAAAATTAAACAAAATCAACCTAAATCCATTTAAAATCCTAATTAATCAAGTAAAACCACTAATTAAAACCAAAATTAAAAAAAATTCACCTAAATTCACTTAAACCCTAATTAATTAAGTAAAACCCCAATTAAAAACAAAATTAACCAAAATCTATTTAAATCCATTTAAAACTCTAATTAATCAAGTGAAAACCCTAATTAAGGTCAAAATGAATAAAATCCACTTAAATCAACCTAAAAACATTTAAAACCCTAATTAATCAAGTGAAAACCCTAATTAAGGTCAAAATAAAATAAAATCCATTTCAAACCACTTTAATCCATTTAATTTCAAGGAAAAACTAAATTAAATCCAAAAAACCCTAATTTAAACCCAAAACATTAATAAAAATCTAAAAAACCTAAATTAAAACTGAAAATTCCAAGTAAAACTAAAAAAACCCAAGTAAACTAAAAACCCTTAATTAAAACCCATAAACCCTAATTAAACTAAAAAACCCTTAATTAAAATAAAAAAAACCTAATTTAAACTAAAAACTCTAATTAAAGTCCAAAAACCCTAAAAACCCCTAAAATAATTAAAATCTTAAAAAACCTATTTTAAAACCAACTAATTAAGTCACAAAAAGCCTAAATTAATTAAATCACAAAAGCCCTAAAATAATTAAAATCTTTAAACCCTAAAACACAAAAACCCTAAAAGAGAAAAACAATAATCTTGAAAAAAAATTTAATCTAAAACCAAACAATTAAACCTTAAAATCACAAAACCAAAATCATAAACCTAATTAAAAACCTAAAACCAAAAAAAAAGCAAAAAAACAAAAGCCCAAAGTCGAATGACGGCTTTTGATAACATACCAGCTCCGAAGGGAATGACGGCTATTGATAACACACATCCCGACGCGTTAGGGATACTAGTTATTCCTCTCACCATAGGGCCTGTAGCCTTTTATGTCAAATTCTATATTGTGGATCTGGAGTCCTCTTTCAATCTCTTGCTTGGGCGCCCTCGGTTACACAAGCATCAAGTGATCCCCTCGACCCTCCATCGCATGGTTAAGTTCTGCTGAGGCAACGACGTAGTTGTTGTCATGGTAGAAGATCTTGACAAAGAAAAGGTCGAGTCGGTCTCCACTGTATCCCTCCAGACCATCCACTTCGATCCCAAGCCGTCCGATGTCATGTTCTGGGTCAACCGCTTCGAGCCAGTTGGTTACATTCTGGCCCTTGAGCACGTCAGTTACCTGACCATTCGTGACAATCCCCTTCGGATGATCAAAAACATGTGTCGCAAATGGGGATACAAGAAAGGAACACCACTTGGGTGACACGGCCAAGGAATCTCCTATAGGATTCTAAGGCTTCTTTAGAGGGGGTGAATAGAGAATCTCTGATTTTTGATTAGTTTTAGCGTTAATATGCAAATTTAAGAGGATAAAAATTAATCACATACACATTCAAGCACAAATACTCAGAGAAATTATAGTGGTTCAGCCAACCCCCGCTTAGTCCACTCCTCAAGTTCCTCACTTGAGACTTAACCCTTTTATTCAATAACTAGAATTTTACAAGCTACAAATTTACCTTGCTTGTAGCCTTGTATCACAATTTCCTTCTCCTTCCCGGAGAATAACTCAAAGCACTTGAAGGCAAGAGTGACCTTTGAACACCTTGTGATCACCCACTTGTTTGTCTAAATGAAAGTTGAAGCTCTTTGTACTTGAAGCAAAGTATTGATGGAATTTTGACTCACTCACTTGAAGCACTAGAAGTATGATAGCTCAATGAAAATTCAGTGGTTTGTGAGCTGCATATGGACCTTAATTTATAGTGTTAGGCTTTCCTCTAAGTGTAACTAACGACTAGTAAATCTTTTATTTACTGACAAAAGATTCGGTATGCCGAAATTATTCAGTCGACCGAAATATGTAACGGTCGGGATAATTCGGTATTCTGAAATATTTCGGTCTGCCGAAATAGCTATTAGTTTCCTTGGTCCTTGAATTTCGGTGTACCGCCTGATGTGCCGTTTTCTCCTGATCCGGTATACCGAAAATATTCGGTATGCCATTTTGCTTGCAACTTCATTTCCTCTTTGAATTTCGGTGTGTCGTTTGATGTGCCATTTTCTCCTGAATCGGTATACCGAAAATATTCGATATGTCGTTTTACATGTGACTTACAAATCCTTTCTTCCTTCACATATCAATACATTTTTATATCTCATGAATACAAATGTGTGATCATTACATCTCATAACACATATATAAATGTTTTACAATGTAGTACTTGAATTCTTCATATGGCCTTATATAGTCACCTATGTTTAATCACACTAAAATTGTTATCATCAAAATAAATATAAGATTTTTCAACATCTCCGAGCCCATCCAGGCAGAAGAAAAGCGAGAGTTTGAGGAACCAGGCTACAAGCGATAGCCACATAGAGACGGATATCTGTGCGTCGAAAGGTACAATGAGATTTTTATACCGTCGGACCACACTAACTTTGTCAATGCAGGGATACTTGGTCCCAATCAGAACCAGGCCACTATAGAAAAGAGCCATGTCAGATGGTGCAACCACAGCCTCCGTCATCGGTAGTCACTTTGACAACATCAGTCATCGCTCCAATAGCAAGTCCCGCAGTGATAGTCCTACAAGTCGTCTTGCCAGCAGAGCCATCAGTGCGGTCCCGCCAGTCTTGGACGTCACTTACATCAGTCCCACAATTCAGATAAGTCAGTGGAAGAGCAGAGTGCTACCTAATATTCTGATTGCACTGTGAAAGAGGACGAGACAATCAACAGAGCAATTCAGTTAAATGAGCAAGTCAATGACTTGGAACTACTGTTTCAAGAGCAGTTATCATTATGGGCTGAGGACGCAGCTGAGCATCAAAAGCTGAGGAAAGGAAAGGCTAGGATGTTAGAATCAGAGCAATAGCCCCCATCAGCAGCCGGACCACTCCTCCATCATGGTCCTAGCTGATCAAGCAAGCCTATTCGGGGTGCGCAGCAATCCTCGAAGACATGGACAACGTCAAGCTATCTGAGCTAGTCAACACATGTTATCTGAAGAAGTACTACCAATGAGCGGAAGGCGTGTATCCTCACCTTGCAAAGTATCTTTTGCGCATCATGCACCATCCACTACTCCATCATGCGTGCACAGGCAATCCAAGTGCATCTAATCCACAGCATTTGCACTTTTACTATCATGCATATCAGTAACTCAAGCACACCAATAACTACATGCATCTGCGCATAAAAGCATCAACATCACATCTCGATGACGAAAATTGGAAAAGCTAGCCTGCTTGAGAAGGCTCTATACCTCTTCAGTTGATACTCCCTAGACACTCTAGCGAGCGAGGGAGCCACCACCCTACCATGGTTAGGCGAGATGTCCAAACTCCCATAGGGACTTACACCTCCAGAGGGAGATAAAATGGTAGGAGCGAGCATGAGTGTGAGCCAAAATAGAAAAATAAACATATCCACAAGGGCATAAAAGAAATAAGAAGACAGAAGCAAGTCCTGAAAGAGAGAGGCAAGTAGGCTAACTCTACCCCTATCATTTATCTCAGGGAGGAGTCGAAGCAAGCATCCAAAAATCGAAGCGGCCAAAGGGACTAGCCACCCCTTGCATACAAGTCCCGCAGCCCCCTCCAAATCCAGATGTCCATTACCCCCAAGGACGGGTGAGAGCGAGCCTACGAGCCTAAGAGGGAGAAAAGAAATAAGTCAAAAGCCAAAAAAGTAGGTCTAAGTCCCCAAGAGTTTGGCACAGAGCCTATCCTACTGAATCATCCACCTCGGAGAGCCACCAATAGCCTAGAAATCTGGGTAGTATCTTGTGAATCGAGGTCTTTTCCTCTTCTCATAGCAGACATCATTAGCATTCCAAATCCTGAGGGATGATACAACACAACACCATCATTCTTGCATACATTATCGCTTGTCTACTTTGCAACGTCTCGCTGCGTCCTAAACCAGGGGCATGACAGCTGCTACTTGGCCAAAGACCTGACAGAGGATACTGTACACCAGGGGCATGTCAGCTGCCATTGTGGTGATAGCCTTCCTTGTCAACCAGGGGCATGTTAGTTGTCCTATTGGTTGACCCTTCTTGGGACAATATCTTCATCTAGAACATGTTGTCTACTCGATAGCTCGAGCACAAGAGTGAGGACAACAACAGCCATAAGCCTCTGAGGTCAGAGCATAGTTGGAATGTCAATACTCTCATAGTCAGCAAGCAAGAGCATATTTGATAGTCCAGTGCCAAAGTCGAACTCCCCAGAAGTCAGTCAGCAACACGACAGCAAACCTAGAGAGTTGTCGGAAATCTTCTAGCAAGTCCGTCTGATTCGAGGAAGAAACAACGCCCTCGTGAAGCCCTTATCCAACCAAGTGCAGCGTATTAGTGTAGAATCAGAGCAACAGTTTATTCGGATCGACCATCATCGTCCTACAACATCAATAGCATCAAACGAGCAAGCAAAGCAGTCATAGTTCAGAGTGCACCCACAAGCAAGTGTTTCCTGGCAGACTTCTGTTGCCTAGGCTAGCTATCTAGGCCCCCAATTTTCTTTGGTTCCTTTCTTTTTGCAACATCTATAGCATTTCGTATACCAAGAGCATGTCAGCTGTCTTTTGGTATTATCCTCTTGAAATCAGTATCTTGTCAGTCGCCCTTTAAGGTATCTGCCGTCTGAATCGTCACTGACTGCCTCTTGGTCGACGTGTTCACTTTTTGCTTTCCGAACCATCATCAACTGCTTCTTGGGTGATGTGTTCATTTATCCTCCTTTTGAACCATCACAGACTACCTCTCGGTCCACGTATTCGCTTTTCAGATTTCGGAACCATCACCAACTGCTTCTTGGATGATGTGTTCGTTTATCCTCCCTCTGAACCATCATCGACTGCCTCTCGGTCGATGTGTTCACTTTTAGGATTTTTGAACCATCACCGATTGCTTCTCGGATGATGTGTTCGTTTATCCTCCTTTTGAACTATCACCAATTGCCTCTCGGTCGATGTGTTCGCTTTTCGGATTTTCGAACCATCACCGCCTGCTTCTAGGATAATGTGTTTGTTTATCCTCCTTCTGAATCGTCACCAACTGCCTCTCGGTTGGCGTGTTCGTTTTTGGATTTCCTAACCATCATCGACTGCTTCTCGGATGATGTGTTCATTTATCCTCCTTCTGGACCGTCACCGACTGCCTCTCGGTTGGCATGTTCACTTTTCGGATTTTCGAACCACCACCGACTGCTTCTGGGATGATGTGTTCCTTCATCCTCCTTCTAAACCATCACCGACTGCCTCTCGGTTGACGTGTTCACTTTTTTGGATTTCCAAACCATCACCGACTGCTTCTCGGATGATGTGTTCGTTTATCCTCCCTTTGAACTATCACTGATTGCCTCTCGGTCAACATGTTCGCTTTTCGGATTTCCGAACCATCACCGACTGCTTCTCAGATGATGTGTTCGTTTATCCTCCTTCTGAACCATCACTGACTGCCTCTTGGTCGACGTGTTCGCTTTTCGGATTTCCGAACCATCATCGACTGCTTCTCGGATGATGTACTCGTTTATCCTCCTTCTGAACCGTCATTGACTACCTCTCGATCAACGTGTTCGCTTTCGGATTTCTGAACCATCATTGACTGCTTCTCGGATGATGTGTTCATTTATCCTCCTTCTGTACCTTCACCGACTGCCTCTCAGTCGACATGTTCGCTTTTCAGATTTTCGAACCATCACCGACTGCTTCTCAGATGATGTGTTCACTTATCCTCCTTCTGGACCGTCACCGACTGCCTTTCGATCGACATGTTCGCTTTTCGGATTTCCGAACCATCACCGCCTGCTTCTCCAATGATGTGTTCGTTTATCCTCCTTCTGAACCGTCACCGACTGTCTCTCGGTCGGCGTGTTCGATTTTTGGATTGCCGAACCATCATTGCCTGCTTCTCCATTGACTAGTTTGGTATCCTACCTTTTGAACTATCATCGACTACTTCTCGGTTGACTAGTTCGCTTATCTTGCCTTCTGAACTGTCACCAACTGCCTCTTTGTAATGCCCCGATCCCGGACACACTACCAAAACACAGTATCAAGCATAATTACACTAATTACACAAACAACAAATAACTGTAACTAAGGCACACCTTCAGGATCACAATGTGCGGCTAGAAGCTCCAACTCTTGCATCGGAACTCGGCTGCATGCGGTCTGCACCTGAAAACCAAATAGCACGCATGAGTGACATCTAAGTCACCCAGTACGTGCCCCAAAACATACAAACCACAATACCTCAGCAAAACCACAAATCTCATTTCTCAAAACTTGGTTTTCTCTTTTTGAAAAAATCAACCTTTCTTTTATTAGACAATCACTTGGGAATTCAATCCCAATCCATGCTTTTTCAAATGCCATGTTTCCTTTTCTTTTCTCAAAACGTTCGGAAATTCATTCCAAAACCATTTTTTCTTTCAAACCATTACTTTACATTTCTTTCAAAAACCTTTGGAATTCATTTTTCCAAAACATTTCCCCTTTTCCAATATTTGGGGATTTCTTCCCAAAACACACTTTCAAATTCACATTTATGACCAGATCCAGCCTAAAACACAATGCCCCATTGGGCTCAAAACCTAATCATAAACACTGGCTGGCAACTAGTTAAAACATCATCATTTCTTTTCAGGATTTTAGTACCATTCATCAGTCCAATCCTGATCAAATCACATTTCTCTTTCTTTATTCATTTTCACTTTCTTTACTGTTGTTACCTTGATCAGGGGTAACCAAGCACACAAGTAGTAGGCGAGGACATCCTTCCCCTACCTTCCTGCACTGCCGCGATGAAATTCCTCGTGCGGGATGTCACCGCCACGGCCAACCGCCCTTAATTTCATTTTCATAAGTGCACGGGGATACGTCTCTGTCTGACACCCCAGTCGGTGACCTTAACAACTAGGTCCAATGACCCAGGCTCAGTCTACACCGTCAGTGACCCGGACAACTAGGCTCAAAAGCCTAGGCTCAGCCTACATCGCTACGAGCTCGGTGACCCGAACAGCTAGGTACAACGACCCAGGCTCGGGCTACACCGTCGGTGACCCGAACAACTAGGTATGAAAACCTAGGCTCAGCCGACACCGCTATGAGCTCGGCAACCACATTATCAGTGTTCCATTTCAAAACCATTTTCCATTTCATTCCATTCTTCTCGTTGCAGGACTCTATTTCCTTGCAACACTTGACCCTTGACTGGTGTAGACACCCCGATTTTGAGGTGACCCAGGAATGAGTGTCCCTATGTTGCTTTGGATGCGATCAGCCCTTAAACCGAGCCCCAAACCCACTAG
>JAMKQA010007827.1:0-11514 GCA_024699735.1 Posidonia australis | reverse complement strand
CCAAGGAAAGCCAGGGAAAAGGACCTTGACCGCCCGATCAAAGGTCAAACAAGAGGATTTCGCACTGGCGAAAATCCCAGGAAAGCAAGGGAAAAGGACATTGACCGCCCGGTCAAAGGTCAAACAAGAGGGTTTCGCACTCGCGAAAATCCACGGAAAGAAAAAAAAAAGGATCTCGACCGCTCGGCCAAAGGTCAAACAAGAGGATTTCGCGCTAGCGAAAACCCCAAGAAAGCGAAGGTAAAGGACCTTGACTGCCCGGTCATTGGTCAAACAAGATGATTTTGCACTCGCGAAAATCCAAGGATAGAAAGGGATAGAAGGATCTCGTCCGCCCGGAGCGAGAACCTGGAAAAACAAAAGCGATAATCCCTGGATTGTCCCTCAGGAGGGAAATTGGTTCAGATGCAATCTAGAAGGCAGAAGTACTTGCTCGCTGCTGGCTCTGTGATATGGAACCTGGTGTTCTTGCTGAAATGCATGTGCAATATCTTCCTTGCTGGAGTGCTGGCTTTGCTGTAGGTTTCGCAAAAAGTTGGGGCATATCCGCAATTGGGCATATCTGATTGCTGTATAACTGCTGTGATATGACAAACGTCTGATTGTTGTGTTATTGCTATTTGAATATTCGGATGGGTGCTTGCAAACTTCTGCTCAAAATGTGATATGTCGCACCCTTTGTGGGTTGTCCGCATGCTTCACAATCTCAGGGGTTTTCTGCAAATTTGCCCATCTAGTGAACTTGAAGACTCGTGCATCTTTTCCTTGGCATTTCTTTTTGCTTCTTGCGGACTACAGAGTGCGGAGGACAACAATGCAATTCTTGCAGCCATTCTGTGCTTTAAGATACTTGTACTGCTCGTATGTGATGGGGCCCATTGGATAACCGTTATATCTGCTAGCCCATGTGCCGTGCAGGGATATCCAACCATGGTGACACCTGAGCATTGTTTTGGTATTTTGCAAATATGGTTTGGTGTATTAATTGCTGAGGACAGTGAGCAACCGCGGGTTTGGGGCATGTCCTCTTCGTTGTTGAATATTGCCATGGTTGAAATGAAATGGCACTTGTTATATGCTGCAACTGGATTCTGGAACCCATTTTCCATGTCTTTTTTGCTTCAGGCAGACAGAGCTTGCGTGGAAGAGGTCCGACGGGTCTGGGGCTATTGCTATGCATGCCACTAGCCGGTTTCATGTGCTGTAACGGCTATGCTCCTGTGTTGCATCAACTGACAGGCTTATCCCGAAGTGCTTGTGAGAAGTCTCATCTGCATGCTCCCAAAAGTAGTACTGTCCCTTTGATCTTCGTGACTTAGAAAGGCAGCTAACATGCCCCTAGTCAAAGACCGTCTCAGTTCGATAGACTGAACCAGTGATTTTCGGTCGAATGATCTTTTCTGATCTGTCGAATTAGGGCCTAAATGCTTTTGTAAAATGAATTCCAAGGATTTTCCGATTTGGTTGTTTTGCCCATTTGAGATGGGATTGTGGGCTATTAGTGGTGGTCCTATGGGACACCTGATGTGTCTATTTTGTAGAGATTTTGGATTAGTTTTCCAAATGTATAAAATGATTTTTGAAAATAGATTTTAAAGGAATGTGTTGGCCCATTTTGGAAAGGAGTTTCCTGATTTTCTGTTTACGAGCTGAGACACCGTGGAACTGTGTCGTTTGGACCAAGGAATGTGATGACATTCTTGGATGATTGGGTGCGTCTCCTTGATTGAGGTCGAGGGTCGAGATACCTGAGGCGGAGATTCGTCGGGTCTTAGAAGTATGAGACTCCTTGACTATTGTTTCGAAGCTAGGGTTGTGGTCCGCAGGTTGAGATATTTTGTGGCATGACGGAGAGGTATGATACTCCTATTGTCACTGTGAGTACTAAGGCTCGAGTGTCGTCGGGAATGGAGGTATGAGACTTGCTCCTAAGCACCGTGTGGAGGACGCCGTGAGGAGGCGTACTCTGTGAAGGCTAGTGCGGTTGAGACACGTGTCCCGTAGTTGATAGCGTCTTGAGAGATAGGACTGCCTTCCTAAGAGAGGTTGGTTGGGTGCTGGTTCTCCATATGAGGCTTGGGAATTGTGAAACGGTGGTTGGCTCCTGTACAGGGTGGCACAACGTGGCAGTACTGTGCAATTTGGTGACTACTTGTGGTCAGAGTTGGTTGCCTGATGCCGAGCTTCCCAACTAACTATGTGTGGTTTTGGCCATTGAGGGCTTTACTTGTGGTTTTGGACTAGTAGAGCGTATATTTGTTAGTTTGACTGGTGTAAGCCGTGTTTCTTGTGGTTTCGGCTTGTTGAGCCTGAGTTACTGGTTTTTGGTGGATTTGGAGAAAATGATTGCGAAATGATTTTAAAGGAAAATAAGTATAGTTTTGTTTTCCACTATTTTTGTAGGGTGCGTATTGGGTGACTTTTGCCACTGATGCTTGTTTCTCGTAGTTTTGGGTTGCAGGTGCAGGCGAGCAAGTGAGTTTGACATAGTGCACATAATTTGGAGTCTTGTAGCCGCATATACATGTTCTTGTTGTAGATAATACTGTTTAGCTTTTAATTTCCTGTAATTTAATTTATTTTAAATTATTATGAAAATTGGAGACGTTACATCTTCAGCTGGACGTTCCTCCAATACTTATCAAGGAAGACACAATGGTTGCAATAGAGGACGTGGAAGGGGCTAAAACTATCGTTGTCGAGGTGGACAAGGACAATGCCAACGCCAACCCTATAGTTGATAAGTACATTATCGTTGCAAATTTCATGTCCCATGTTTAATGTGATAGAGTTTGATGTCTGGTGACTCTCACTGCAATGTTGTCCTATATTTCATGTCCTATATTTATCTATTTGTATATAAATAATATAACTTGATAGGTTTGTGTAAATTTTGTAGAAACCTGAGTACTTGAAAAGAATTGGAAAAAAAGAATGAAGTGAAAAGAATAAAAGTTAAAAAGGAGTTCAAATTCAGACAAAGATCTTTTAATGTAGAAAATTAAAAAAATTTGAAAATATATATTTAAAGCTACGTCAAGGAGTCAAATGCACATTTTGCTCGTGCGTAAATACTGGGAAAAAGATTAGCTAACAAATTGACCAAGTCGGAGCACATCTCGACTGGCATAGACGCCTCCCGGTCACCCAATTGCACAACCCACGCCTCTCAAGCTTTCGTGGAAGATATTTTTGACCCAATCTTCGCTATTTTTGATCTCTAGAGTGAATTATTTTGTATTTGAAAGTGAAATTTAAAGTTTGTATTCATATTTATCTTCAACATAAGGAAGTTCTTGTAAGTTTATAAAAAGACTCCTTAAGTAGATTTATGGTGGGCAACTACCACTTTTAGGCTTAGGCTCCTTTTGTTTTGTATTTTAAAAGATCTTTAAGTTCCTTTAGTGTAATCTCAATATTTATCAATAAAAGTTTACTTTTTTTTCAAGTATGTCTTTTATTTGAGTTTTTATTTTCTGTCATCTTTATGAGTAGCTATATTTCTTTTTACATCTAGGATTTTTGTAGTTAGATTTAGGATATGATTGTAATATTTAATCTCATCTCATTTTATATGCTTTATAATTATTGTCTCTTTTTTATTATCTACTTTTGCAATTATATTTCGATAGATCATTGTTAATCACATATGCTCTTGGTCTATACTTAATGATTGTTGTTTAGAAATGAGAAATGTTGCATATATCTTTTTATCTTGGTATATTATACTAAGACGTATCTTGATAGATCATTATAAAATCATGTTTCTTTATGATTTATTCTCGTTATTGACATGCTAGATCTTGATATTGCATAATAGTTGTTTCATCTTCATTTATTATTCATGTTAAATAATAATTTTTGATAATTAGAATTTATTGCAAAAGATGAGATGAACTAGATATTTGTATGATCTACTACGATCTAATGAATAGAAATTCTAGATGTGCTTTTTACTGTTGATAGTCTTCTTGTGATTCCTTCCTTTAAGTTAACTTTTGATATAATTCATCACCATCTCTCTTAATTTCCTAATTCGCATTTCATAATCAAAGTTTTAAAAGTCACGAGTCTTTGTAGGATTGACCCGTACTTGCATATATACTACAAACTACACCGTGCATATGTAGTTAATTAAAACACACACATCAAGTTTTTAATGTCGTTGCCAAGGACTCGTTTTATTCTTTGGGTTTTGATTGTGATGATTCAGATTAGTTTGAATTTAAGTAGATGTAGGATTCGTCGTGTCAATTCTTGCATCAAAAGTTTGTCTTGAGTCATGTTCGCAATGTGAGATTTCTGTTTTGAATATTTCAGATTGCATATATAAGACAAGAGAAAAGGAACACGTAGGAAGAATTTTGTTGTTATATGGACACCTCAGAGGCACTAAAAAACTATACAGATGCCTGGGAGGTGCCCATATTTTTCATAGGTATTATCAATTTTTGCAGGTCGGTTTGTTTTGACCTTTTCAATGTATATCTATAGTTAGTTTCTAATATTATTCTCTAATCATTAATTTAAAATATGTGTAACTTGAACAATAAAGAAAATCTTGCATTCAAGAATAGAAACATGTACTTGCATGTTTATGTCATTCATCATAAATGTTTATTGATTTGTCAATGTTTACATTCAATTAATTTTATTAATTGTTGGAGATTGCTAGAGAATCATGGTAAGTCTCTTTTTCGTTTTTCTGTGCAATAGAGAGTATATACATTTAGGATTTTACAATTTGTCTGTTGCATAATTGGTTGTTACATTTCATATTAATATGTTTTTCAGAGTAAAACCTAATCAAGATAAGGTAGAGATTTCATCACCCTCCTTTGGCCCACAAACAACTAACTACATATTGCATTGACCTTGAGCTTAATTTAAAAATGATTAGACATCGGTCCCTAGGGTTTTGACCTCAATTTGGAAAGGAAGCTTAATAGAGGATCAAATTTGAAAATTTCTAACCTTTTTTGTGTTTAGGCAAGTGGTTTACAAGGTTACGGCTTAAAAGGAACGTGGTTCTCTAATTAAGTCCATTACGAAAGTACGAGGAGCCTCCCACATTCGTCTAATTACCTGGTCAATTAGGTTAGGGATTTTTAAGTTTGATAATCTTGAAAACCAGGTATCTAGATTTCTAAGTCAACCTTGGAGTTAGGATTTTTTTTTTATGTGTGCATTGTGTATTTAGATTAGGGCTGGCGTCCATTCATCCCTCATTCATCTTTAGATTTAGGTATCTTCTCATCTATCTAGAATCTCATCTAATTTAGGATTCGTCAATCCATCAAGTCGAGTCAGTCTGTGCATACAAGTTTGGGTTAGAAATCATACACATAATTTGGTTAGTTTAGAGCCTAACCTACGTGATTATTTTAAAATTGATATTAAAGATACATTGATGGATAAAATAATCAAGTAACATTCCCTTCAAGATAGATGCTATCCCATGAGAACTGCCCAACATTCATGTATTAGAATGCTTGCACCTAATGGGAATAATTTTGAACTTAAAGCCCACTACAATAGCATGTTGCCTAAATTTAGTTGAGAAGGGGTTGCCTATCTTTTTATTAGGAAGTTTGAGGAAGTATGTGCAATGATCAAGTTACAACAGTTATCTAATGATGCAATTAAATTAAGATTCATATCATTTACATTTAAGAATGGAGTAAAGAAGTGGTTATATAGTCTCTCCATTAATTCAATAAATACATGGAATGATTTTATGAAAGTTTTCTTAAAAAAATATTTTCTACATCATAAGATCCAACAACTTAGAAAAGAAATTAATGGATTCAAGTAAGTAGATTCTGAACTATTTTGGAAATACTAGAGTGGTTTAAAGATCCTTGAGCTCAATGTCCACACAATGGAATCGAAAAGTAGAGATTGTGTTAAATTATTTATGAAGGGCTAAATTATTCTTCTAGGACATTGGTGGAGTCTATGTGTCAAGGGAATTTCATGGGAAAAAGTGAAGATGAGGTTTGGACATTTTTAGAAGAAATAGTTGAGAAAATAGTTCAATGAGAAACCATTAATGATACTGTTACACCTTCTAGAGGCAAGCATGTAGTAGAAATATTTATTACTGATCAAGCAAAAATAACTACCTTGGTACGTAGAATTGAAGCCCTTAAGCTTTAAAATAGTACCCTTGTGAGTCAAGTTTCTCAATCCAATCTTATTTGCACTAAATTCCAAGTATCTAATCATTTTGTTGAATAGTGTCCATTCATGAGCCCAACAGTTAATAAACCTGAGCAAGCTAAGGTTGTTTATTAAAGGCAAAGCCATGATCTTTATGCTTTCACATATAATTCAGGGTGGAAAAACCATCCCAATTTTTCATGGATCCAAGGACCACATCAAATTAGACCTAATCTGAATCAAGTAGGTTCCAATTAGCCTAGATCTTATTACAATCAAGGTCCACAAGTCAATCTACCTTTTCAACCACCAAGCTTTAAAGATAAAAGATCAATTCTTTAGAGAAGAGTTTAGAGATACCATTTAGGGCTACACATAGTTTCATGAGTTCCATGGGTCAATCTCTCACAACCAATACCTACGTTATAGCTTGTCTAGAGATGTAGATGAGTTAATTAGCAGCCACTATAGGAGAGAGGGAAAAGGAAAATTTCCAAGCTAACTTGAGGTAAATTCAAAGGATCAAATCCAAATCTATCCTAACAGGTTCATCAGGTTAATATGCTTAATGATCTCCAGATAGATATAGTAAACTTAGTCATCTCTTTGAGGTATGAAAAATATGTTAACAACCATGTTGTCATGCCAGATTTAACTCAGAAGGATCCACCATCTAAATCAAGCCCCAATGATCAATCCATCCCATGCTAGTTTGAAGAGCCTTAGTTTCTGAGTCAAATCAACCCATCTATCCAAAAGCACCATTTTCAAATAGGCTCGGGTCTAAGAAAAGGGCTAACATTGATAAGGTTAAACAAATCTTTGAGCAAGTTAGAGTCTACATTCGACTTCTAAATGTGATCTAATAGGTGTCCACTTATGCAAAATATCTAAAAGACCTGTGTATTCAGAAGAAAACAACCCAAGTGCCAAAGAAGGCATTTCTCGCTACCAATGTCAACTCCATCTTGATCAGCCTAATGCCAATAAAGCAGAAGCCAGGTTGTCCTACTACTTCTTATGTTATTGGAAATTCTGTTATTGATAATCTACTCCTTGACTTAGGTGCAAGCGTCAACCTAATCCTTTACACTATCTATAAGTAATTAGCATTAGTAGAACTTAAGCCTACTTCTGTTACAATACAATTAATAGATAGATTCATCAAAAGGCTTATAGGAATAGTAAAAGATGTTCTTGTGAAGATTAGATGATTCTTATATCCTGTGGATTTCATTGTTCTAGAAACTCAACCTATTTCAAACCCTAAGGCTCAAATACTTATCATTTTGGGTCGACCATTTCTGACAACATCCAATACCCTGATCAATTGTCGGAATGGTATGTTGAAGCTCACATTTGGGAACATAATGGCAAAACTTAATGTTTTCAAAATAGATAATCAATCTATGCCCTCCCTAAAAAATCTCAACGTTTTGCATGTAAGACTTGAACTCAAAACTAAGGCTAAGTCGAAGTCTAGGAATTCCAACAAGTGTAAAAATGCCCAAGTAGAGAAGCTTGTTGAGAAGGTCTATGAGCGAATAGTTAACGTTGGAATTAAACCTCTTCCTATCCCTTATGAGCCCCTACTCGAACCATCTTTTTCAGCTAATGATGAAATCATTGGTCCCACTATCTTCATTCTACCTCATTATTAATTCGGATCTTATCACTAAATCAGCTCATACATCATTATACATAGACATCTAACCATGGACTCAAAATTCATGTGAGGAAAATGAAGTCTTTATAACCTCATTTACAGAGGAGGATATTTTTGAATTAACTGAGGCCGAGCTGAAATGGTTTTTAAATAAAAGGGAAGATGTTTGGAAGACTAGGCTTCCACTTAAATCATGAGACTTAAGTTTATGTAAATCATATAAATATGTATGTATGTGTGTGTATTTCTCTCTTAGCTGTAGTAGTACTTCATTCCTAATCAAGTAATATTGTCCTTGTCTTATTTCAATTTTTTGATCATATCATATTTATTAAAACATTGAGAACAATGCATAGATTAGGTATGGAGGACAGTCTTCCTTGTATCTCTTTCATTTTCTTTAGCTAAAGTCTTCTTTGTGTCCTTTTGTTTTCTTATTTCAAAAAAAAAAATCTAATTTTTTTTTTCTTAGGTTATTTGACTTTATGTATTTAAAAAAAGGAGAAAAAAAAATAGAAACAATTCACATTAATCTGATCAATTAGGAGTGAATTAGTAACCTTGTGTTTGAAGTTCAAACGTAAGACTAAATATTTGGGAACCTTATGATTCAAAGAGTAGAGACAAAATCTGAAAAATAACATCAACTGAAATATTTATAACTTATATATACCTTATACTGTACTGTCACTCTAGGCCTTAGCTGTGGGGAATAAAGGAAAACCTGAAACACCTTAGCAATTAAAAATTTAAAAAACCCTCTAATCACTGAATAAGTGGGTATCATTCCTCGATAAGCATTGGTATTTATGTAAAAAGGTGATTAGAAGAGAAATTTTTTTTAATAATAATAACATCAAATAATTACTGAGTAACTGAGTATCGTGCCTCAGTAAGCATTAATATTCACATAAAAAGGTGATTAAGAGGATTTTAGAAAAAGCCTTGTATTTGAGGCCTTAGCTACTTGAGTGATTAAGTTCTTAAGAGTGTCTTCACATCTAGTGACCTAAAACCATCTGGTTTGAGATCCATTGACCTAAAGTTCACTAAATGGGTAGTTAAGAATAAAGTTTAAGAAAGTAAGACACTAGTAAACGAAATAAAATTGCTAAAGTGGTAAGATTGGACTTGAAAACCCATGTTAAGGTTTATTTCACAAACATAATGTACATATGAGTAATTTTTAAGATGATGTGAAAATAAGAACAGAGTCTCTACAATGACAAGATGAGGATTCTTAACAGAGGTTAAACTGAAGGATTAAGACACTTGAAAACTTTAGATCTTTTTAGTTGAGTAAGTTAATATGGATATTGTAAATTTTTCGTTTTCTTTAGTTTTCACTTTCTTCATTCCTTATTCTTTTTTTTTTTTAGAATTTTGTTGGTAGATCCACTGTAAACCCTCACGAGACACAACTCTTCCATTAAGGAAACCTAACTATTTAAAGGTTTATTGCACATACTAAGTGCAATCGTGATTCCTACGAACGTGAGTTAGGATTTTCTTTTCTTTTTTTTATAATTGAGTCAGTTTTGCTTGAGGACTAGCAAATGATAAGTATGAGAGTATTTGATAAGCACATTATTGTTGCATATTTCATGTCCCATATTTATCTATTGTGTATATAAATAATGTTACTCGAGAGATTTTCTATAAATTTAGCAAGAACATAAGAACTTGAAAAGAATAAGAAAAAAAGAAGGAAGAGAAAAGAATAAATGCTAAAAAAGAGTTCAAATTTAGTCAAAGACATTTTAAAGCAGAAGAGAAAAGAAATTAAAATAAAAATATCTAGAACTACGTCAAGGAGTCAAATGCACATTTTGCACGTACGTAAATACTGGAAAAATATTAACTAACAAATTGATCAAGTAGGAGCTATCTCAGCTGATGTGGATGCCTCCCAAATGCCCGATTGCGCAATCAATTCATCCCTGGCGCCTGTGGAAGATATTTTTGAGTCAATTTTCACAGTTTATGGTCTCTTGATAGAAATATCTTGTATTTGAAAGTGAAATTTAAAGTTTGTATTCAGATTTATTTCAAACATTACGAAGTCCTTGTAAGTCTATAAAAGTGTCCCTTATATAAATCTATGGAGAGCAGCTTTCACCTTTAGGTTTAGACTCTTTTTGTCTTGTATTTTGGAAGATCTTCAAGTTCCTTTAGTGTAATCTTAGTATTTATTAATAAAAGCTTACTTTCTTTTTCAAATATGTCTTTTATTTTATGTCCTTTATTTGAGCTTTTATTTTCTGTCATCTTCATGAGTAGCTAAATCTCTTTTTACATTTAGGGTTCTTGAAGTTAGATCTAGGATATGATTGTGATATTTAATATCATCTTATTTTCTATGCTTTATAATTATTGCTTCTTTTTTATTATCTAACTTTGCAATTATATTTTGTTAGATCATTGTTAATCACATATTCTCATGGTTTATACTTAAATGATTGTTATTTAAAAATAAGAAATGTTGCATATATCTTTTTGTCTTGGTATGTTGTGTTAACATGCATATTGATGGATCAGTATAAAATCATGTTTTTTTATGATTTATTTTCGTTATTGACATATTAGATCTTGATATTGCATAATAGTTGTTTCTTTTTCATGCATTACTCTTGTTAAATAATAATCTTTGATAATTAGGATTTGTTGCAAAAACTGAGATGAACTAGATATTTACATGATCCACTATGATCTAATAGATAGAAATTCTAGATGTGCTTTTTACTATTGATAGTCTCTTTGTGATTCTTTTCTTTTAATTAACTTTAGTTATAATTCATCATCATCTTTCTTAATTTTCTAATTCGCATTTCATAATTAAAATTTTGAAACTCATGAGTCATTTTGAAATCGACCTGTACTTGCATACGTACTACATAATACGTTGTAGACTTGCGATTAATTAAAATATATATATCAACAGTGGTAACCAACATCCTCTGCTTCCTACTCCATCCTTTCTATCTGCAACCATGCCGACGAGGTGGATCGCAAAAATAATGCGAAACGGTCGGTAAAATTACGACGAAAAAATAAAACAAAAATGCAAAAATGCAGGAGTCGCCACCTAGTCTATTATGGAAGACGAGGAAAACCATAAACATGAAAAATCATGCAAAACAATAAGGACAGATCTGCGAAAACCAGAAAGATGTGGGTGAGGATCCCTGTTACGTACGAGGAAGGTGTTAGGCACCCCTGTACGCCTGATAAAATCGGTCTTCTATGATTTCTCCAATGAAATGTTGGCTTCTCAGCCTCTTGCTATACGCCCGAGGGCGATATGCCATGCCATGTTTAGTGCCTTATGCTAATAGGTGCATGATGTGCGGGGTGTGTCCTATGCTCAGAAATATCACTCTTTTATCCCGTGTCAAGTGTATAATGCAAAGACATTGCATAATCAAATTAAAGTTGTATCATTCTCAGTGATTTATCATCATCGCTCTATATGCAAATGCAAATGCATAAAACAGTAAAAAACAAAGTGTGCCTTCCTAGTAAATCCAGAAGAAAAACCAGGGAAAATGCAGAAGAAAACAAGTCGAGAAAGCATGACAAGGATCATAGGAAAGCATGCTGTATGCTGAAAACAGAGCAGTGTGCTGGTTTGGTGCGCCAGATTAGTGAGTCAATCTGGTGCGCCACCTATGTGCGCCTAGGTGGGC
>JAMKQA010007826.1:0-11109 GCA_024699735.1 Posidonia australis | reverse complement strand
CGCCCGGTCAAAGTCAACAAGCTAGATTTCGCACCCGCGAAAATCCAAGAGGGCAGATGACATTGACCGCCCGGTCAAAGTCAACAAGCTGGATTTCACGTCGGCGAAAATCCAAGAGAAAGAGGTAGAAGGATCTCATCCGCTTGAAAGGAGAACCTGAAAAAACAAAACGATGATCCCTGGATTGTCCCCCAGGAAGGAGTCAGGTAATGGTGCTCCGAAAGGCGAAATCGTAAATGGGCTGCTGATGTTGTGGCAATATCACTGGTGCATACAATATCCTTTGAAAGGTACTTGTTGAAGTTCTGACCCAAATTTGTTTTGCGAATTTGCAAAAAGTGAGGGCTTATTTGCAATTTGCCAAAACTAGAGGGGTCTTACTGCAAATTGCCTAGTATGACAAACTGCTAATTGTCGTAGTGCTACTAGGCGATGATATTTGATATTCGGCCAAGTTTTGCGAATATCTGCTCCTCTTATAATTTTCTGCGTCCTTTTTGGCCTACTTTGCAATTTTACGAAAAGGCAAGGGGTTATCTGCGAATTACCCTATCTGGTGATTTTTCGCAGACCCTGAGCTAGCTTCTTCTTGAAACTTTATATTTTGCTCCTGATGGCAAGCTGTAGAGTGGTAGGGGTTGGAATACAATTTTCACTACCATTTTGCATTTTAAACCTTGACTATTAAATTATTTATAAGAGAGTCCGACTAGATAACTGTCATAACTGCCAAAGCACATTATGCATTACTTCCTGCTTCTTGGGAATGCACGGGGCTTTATGCTGCTTGACCTTTGCATCATATTCTGCTATCATTTTGCCTGACTTGATTTCCCTTTCTTGCATAGCAACACGCATACATACACATTTTTATTCTTTTCTTTTAATATGTATGCCCCTTCATCTTCCTCCCCATTTCATTTCTCTAATACGAAACCCATTCCTTCTCCTTTCTCTTCTCTCGTTTTCTCCACTCTCCCTTCCTCCTCTCTTCGTCTCCCCTCCCCTTCACGACAGCGGTGCGTAGGAGGTGTGCCGACGGGGTGCTCCTGGCTGGTGCAGGGGTTCGGCGCGTCGACGAGGTGCAGCTAGGTGCGGCGGCGCATGGTCAGCGGCGGCATGGACCGTACTCTTTAGGATTGGCTGGACAGAGGCTTGCCGGCGGAGGTATTCTTGAGTTCCCCTTGATCTCCCATTCATGCATTTTGCTTGGGCTTGCATTTCTCTTGTGATGGCTGGACGGATGGGTTCCAACGGGCTATGGGGGGTCGTTTGGTTTGACTATGGTGGTGCGGTGATAAGTGGGCTGCGGGGAGTTGGCCGTGAGGTGGTGGCGAGCTGGTGTAGCGGTGCTCGTTACGGGTTTCGACGGTTATAGCCGCGCGGTGGCGAGCCGGAGATGAGTCGGCAGTTGGGTCACGGGGGTGCTTGGGGTGATGGGTTTAGTGTGGTGGTTTACTGTGTGGGTGCGGGTTGCTGGTTCCGGCGGTGGTTCTTGGTGATAGATGGGTTGGCCGTAGGTAGGCGATGGTGCTGGTTGTGTGGTGGGTTTATGGTTTGGCCATGTAGTGGGGGTTGGAATGATGGGCAATGAGTTGGCCGTGGTGGTGATTTTGGAGTAGTGGTAATGGGTTTGGGTACAAATATGCTTGCTATTGTTTGTGCCATTTATTGAATGCCATGATTCATCTTTCATGCTATTTTATGATGGATTATGAACTACTTTGAATCCACATTGGTCACTTTAAATTAATGATTTGCTGAACCATGTTTTGAGAAAGATGATAGCTTTTGCAAAATGCTCCTTTCTTGCATATTTTAACAAGAAAATATTGCCACATAATTTGCACATTTCCACGAAACACCGAGCCATAACTGTATGCCTGTTTATTTCTGCCATCATATGCCATAGTATTTTATTTAAATGTCATGCCCCCCTTTTTTCTTTGTCTTTAACTACAATGCAACATTTGACCTTGTCTTGGATTCTTTGTGCCCTTTTTTGCTTTCTCTGTAGGATGATCCAGTTCCCGAGGAGGGGACCCCACAGTCCTCACGGGATACGTCGTCTAGCTCTCATTCCCGGCAACGGGGTAGTTCCTTGAGGTCACGTGCCTCTAGTAGCTCGACTCCTGTCGTCCTTGTTGAGGTAAGCTTAAACTGGAAGAAAATGTGTATATAAATCTGGTGCTCTATCTGACAAATGCATTTTCAGGAGTCTGGTAATTTCAAGGGGTGGCTGCTGAGCGACCATCATATCTGCGAGGGTCCTGACTTTGGGGTAATTTTCTTGCTTTACTGTGCTTTAAAAATCACTTTCTGTCTTGATATTAATGCTACTCTTAAAATTTCAGGCTGGAGATGCAAACCGGATAATGCGGTGTCACTGGGCCCCAATGCTAGACTATTTCCACCGCCTGCTCGAGTTTCTACAGCATTTTCTCCTTCATCGGTCCCCATTCGGTGGTTTAATGCGCATTCCTGTCATACATGGTCACTACAACTTCTTCAGAGTTTTGGTGGAGAGGTGGAGGTTCAAGACGCACACCTTTCACTTCCCATTCGGCGAACTGACCATCTTGGCCGACCAGTGGGCCCTGCTGACAAGCCTCCCCTTCGGTGACGAGTCGATCATAGGTGAGACTACTCTTGGCCTTCACCTTGCTCCTGCACACCTGGGTCGTGTTCCTCCTAAGCCACCTAGGGGGAAACACATGATTACTGTGGGATGGTTGAGAGAGTGGGACCAATTCTGGCCTCACCCCGAGCCTGATACGGACGAGGTGGACTTCGTGCTGCGACACTTTTTGCTGGATCTACTGGCAATGATCTTCTGCGACTCGTCTGCATACTGCAGTCACGCTGATTGGTTAGCGTGCTTAACCAATCTGGAGCATTTGGACCACTATGATTGGGCTGGCGTCAGTTACACTTGGCTGATCTGCGGGCTTGACAATGTAGTCAAGCTTGGGTGCCGCTCCTATGTGGGGCTATATCCTCTGCTGACTGTGAGTGTTTACTTTTATTATTTTGCAAAACAAATTTCCTCTTTAATTAATATCTGATAGATTGACTTCTGTCTGCTATTGCAAGTACTGGATTATGGAGCATATCACACGGGGGCATAGCTTTGGCCGCCTCCGTGACGAGCTTCAACCTTTCCCTCGTCAGTGGGTCGAGCCTGACCATCGGGATGCTGCAGGGGTGTACAGTAATGAGTCCTACCGGTATCTGTTGGACATGGTAGAGCTCGAAGATGTGAGTTTTTGTGCTATAGACTTCAATTCTGTATGCCTGTATTACCTACTTCACTTACAATTATCTGTTTCTGTAACAGGTTCACCTACGCCCATTCTCCAGATATGATGGCTTTAATTAGGCACCTCTGAATTCTGGCCGCGTTCTGAGGGACAAGCAGGTGAAGTTTTACTGTATGAAGAAGTTGGCATATTTTCTCCCGGGGCGCGTGAGGCACCAATTTCTGAATGAATTCTGCATCTCTGCCCCTCCTCCTGTCGACATGGATCGCCCAGCCTCGACCCGTTCTGTGGCTAGAAATCGGCATGTGGCAGCTGTTGCCTCTCAGGACAGGCATGTCCTTCGAGAAGTCAATTACACGGATTATCTAGCTTGGTACAGACGAGTCGGGAAGCCGTATCTGTTTAAGGAGGCTGTGTGGGATAGCCAGCGTGGGATGTAGTATGCCTCCAACTGGGTCAAGGTAAATTTACTGCAATTTCTGCTTAACACTTCTATGCATACAATCGAGATAAATCTGATACTGATTAAATGCATAGGGCTTCGAAGAACAATTTGGTGCCTTTTACGAGGATATCAGACGAAAGAGGGTATGACCTTTACTTTTGTAAATTGCCATTTTCAACAATATGCCGGACATATTTGTAAATTTGCAAGAACTGCTCTGGCACAACATTATTCGGGTATTCCTCTCTTTTGCTTTTGCTGTTCTTGCTTTTTTTTGCACAATAATTCTGGCTACTAACACAAATCTTGATATTGCAGCAAGATTTCCCCGCCCATGAGGTGAATGCAGCTAGCAGTGGGGAATTTACTATGGAAGCTTCTGAGGAAGACCGTTCAGACACTGAAGTTTCCCAGAGGGTCCAGAGCTCTGTTGCCAATTCTCAAGCTGCTGCTGCCGCTCAATGGCCGCATCGGATCACTCGACGAGGCGCCCGTCTTTTGGCTAAGAGTTTTCAAGAGTCATCGTCCGACGAGAAGGAGTCAGACAAGGAATAGCCATCTTTAGTCTTTTTGCTATAGTCAAGTCTTGTATTGACATTGGAACATTGTAAATCTGTTTAAGAATGCTTTGAAATGACAAATCCCAATTCTGGAATGTGCCCCTTTCTTGGGGTATTGTTTGTGTATGCTGTATGAAATTTTTTGTGTAGATTCAAGAAAATGGTGTCGATTTGGCGAGGTTCAAATTTTTAGGGGATGTGCTGCTGAATTTTTCACCTGTTTGGTGCGCCGCCTATGTGCGCCTCCGAGGTGCGCCACCTTGGTGCTCCTCTCAAAAATGGTCAGCTTGCTTTCCTTTTTTGCTAAAACCTCTTGCTTATAATCTCGCATTGCCCAGCGAGATGCACCGCCGCCCCTTCTGCAAACACCCTCAAATCTTCAGAGCTTGCTTGTAGCATCTTTCTTTGATCTGTTCTGGACTCTGGCTGTGCTATAACAATGGTATGTGAATGTTTTGCTGTTTTCCTTGCTAATTTCTTCATGCCTTGCTCTATGAAAAGGAAAAAACAAAATACAGATTTCGTTTTTGCCATATTATCTCAGATTTACAATTAGACAAAATTTCTTGAGCATACTTTTTGATTTGCATTTAGATTAATATCATATTCTATTGGATCACTTTGTTTGCCTCATATTTATGTCAAGTTCTGCCTTTTTTCCTGCCATATCTGGCCCAAATTTGTGTCCACAGAGTTATCCCACCATGGTGATGCTGAAATATTGTTCAGATGCTCTACGTGGCTGGATTGATGCTTTAACAGCTGTAGATCGCGAACAACTGCGGATTTAGGGCATATCCTCCTCCTTATTAAGTATAGCTAGAGTGGAGGTAAACTGGCACCTGCTATGCGCCGTGGCTCGATTTTGGAAGCCGACTTTACACGTTTTCCACTTCGGGCAGATAGAAATGACTTTGACTTTGGAGGAGGTTAAACGGATATGCGGCCAGTTGCCATTCATGTCCCCTCCCGTCTTCACTTGCCACGACAACTACGCTTCAGTTCTAAGCCGACTGACTGGTTTGACCAGAAGCGTTTGTGAAAAGAACCTTATCTACAGAGACGGATCAACTACCATGGTGCGCCTGGATTTTTTTGATGAAATTATCAACACCCATTCCTTTTTAGGCAACCTGTGGCTTCATGGTTTTGTGATGCGCTTCCTTGGGGAGCTTATTTTTAGCCATGGCCAGATGACTGTGGCTATTGAGGTGGCCGAAATAGCTTGGGCGATAGTTACTCACCAAATTGATCTTGCCCCCATTCTCCTTGCAGAGACTTATATTGGTTTGGACCGGGCATTGAAACGCTCCCGGCACCTCTATGATTGTGGCGCTCTGGTGCAAGTAAGTAAGTCATTTTATTTTAGTACTCTGCTATGCTTATTTAACTGTGCAACCCGTTTTGCTAGGTTTGGTTTGCTGCTCATATAGGAGTGAAGGTTCTGCGCCCTCGGCCTTCAGCATTTGAAGCTTATAGCCGCGTTAACCATTCAAGGACACTTCCAGGCGTACCCGAGCTGTGTAACAGATTGCGGAATCTCGCTGAGGATACGGTAGTATGGTGCATTATATCCTCGGCCTCAAGGACTTTTACTGCCTTTTTTAATGCTGGGGACATGCGGCTAGTGGTTCTTCCCAGGCTTACAGGCGGTGTGGAATATCACCCTGTCCGAGTTCTTCGCCAATTCGGCTTCTGTCGGGACTCCATTGAGCAAAGTCCCATTCCTGACTGTTATAAGAGGTATATTCTTGGCTTCAATGTAACGACCTCAGAGTTGGCCCACATGACACGTGCTGGTATCAAATCCTCCAATCTTGCCATTATTGAGGGCTTTGGTTGTACAGTGGAATATGAAGCTGAAAAAAGAGAGACATGGCCCATAAGCGAGATACCGCCTAGTGGTACTTGCTTCACAAGGGCTAGCAGTTCCAAGAGACCGAGGGTGGATTAGCAAATTCTGTATCACTGATGGACTATAATAAAAATTTGCTTGCATTAATGTCATCTTGACTTGCTTGTGCCTAGTCCCGCATTTTCATAGAACTGCTCCCAAGATTAATTTAGCTGGCATGCTCCTGGTCATAGACTCTTCCAACTAAAGAAGCAACTAACATGCCCCTAGTCAAATGCCTTTTGCCCATATTACGACTCAAAAAGGCAGCTGGCATGCCCCTGGTCGGAAGATGGCCAAATGCCTTGCAAAGTGATATACAAATATGCTTGATTTAAGATATTAGATGTTATGCAAAAAGTGCAATGCAGAGACAGGATTAATGCATGATTAATAGATATTGGTGCCCTCAGCGCCGAGGAAGCCTGTATTGCCTGCTGTAAGAAGTGAAACTGTCTTCGACACATGTGGCACTAACCTAGATACTTAGGTTTACTTGTGGCTCTCCTTCAGATATTATGGACTTCATGCCAAAATCTTGGGGCCCTACACCTACTCTTTTAAGGATCCATGTTTCTTTTTCTCCCTCAAAGGCATGCTGACTTACCCTATTCTTGCTTGGAGGTAATATACACCTAAGCTGAGGGGGTGGCTGCTCTCCTTTGTGTTAAAGGGGTGGCTAGTCCCTTTGGAGGATTTATTGGTGCATACTTCGACTCCTCTCCAAGTTATAAGGTAGGGATAGGGTCATCCTGTATGCCTCTCTCAGTGGAGCTAGCTTCTGTCTATTACTTCTGTCTCCTTATTTCTTTTGTGCTCTAGAGTCTGTATTTTTCTTTATTGCTCGTACTCTCTCTAGACCTAACATTTTTACTCCCTCTAGAGATATAGGTCCCCTGGGAATTCGTACATTTCGTCCATTTCACTGAAATCTCTCCCTCACATCCTAAGTTTCAAAGGTAGTGACACGTGAGGAGGACTTGACTCGTCTTAAGCAGGCAGGCTTCCGATTTTCCTCATCGGGCAATAATACTGCTGTGCAAAAAGAAAAAGTGTAGGAGATTATTCATGTTATGTTGGGATGCAGTAACCTAAAATATTAGCAAGCGAAAAGTAGAAACATGAAAATGCATGGCTCACAGTGCAAGGCTTAGGATTGACTAGGAGTCACTGGTAGTACTTTTTCAGGTAGGAGGCATTGACAGGCTCTAACTTCTCCCTACGGTTCATGTCTTCAAGAATAATTACTCCTCCAGATAGTGCCTCCTTGACCACAAATGGTCTGCGCCAGTTAGGCCTGAATTTTCCTCGTGCATCGGGCAAATGAATGGCACGCAAAACTAAGTCTCCCGGTTCAAAGTTTCTGGGTCGGACCTTCTTTTGATATGACCAGGCCATTCTCTTCTGATAGCATTGGGCATGATGCAGGGCTTGCAATCTGTGTTCATCAATCAAATCTAGTTGGACACAGCGATCTTGGATCCATTCTGCCTCCTCCAATTCTACCTCCCTCAAGATTCTTAATGACGGGATCTCAACTTCAAAGGGAAGGACCGCCTCCATGCTATACACCAAAGAATAGGGTGTTGCTCCTGTTGACGTCCGGACGGAGGTCCTGCAGGCCCATAATGCATAGGGCAGCTTTTCATGCCAATCTCTATGAGTCTCAACCATCTTTTTCAAGATTTTTACCAGATTTTTATTAGCCGACTCTACTGTCCCATTCATCTGTGGTCGATAGGGGGAGGATCTGTAATGCCTGATCTTACAATTCTTGAGAAAATCCTCAACTCTTTTTGCTATGAAATTAGTTCCGTTATCTGAAATGATAGCATATGGAACCCCATATCTGGCGACAATATTATTCTTGATGAATTTCTCTGTAACAGCTGCTGTGACTGTCTTGTATGATGCCGCCTCGACCCATTTTGTGAAATAATCGATGGCCACCAGAATATAACGGTGCCCATTGGATGCAACAGGATGAATGGCCCTGATAACATCAATTCCCCAAGTAGAAAATGGCCAGGGTGATGACATACTATGCAATTGTTGCGGGGGAGCATGTATGAAATTACCGTGTATTTGGCAGTTATGGCATCTTTTGACAAATTGGCAGCAGTCTGTTTCCATAGTGGACCAGAAATACCCCTGCAACATAATTTTCTTGGCTAGGAGAACTCCATTCATATGCGGACCGTAGGTTCCTGCGTGAACTTTTAACATTATCATATCTGCTTCCTTTTTGTCCACACATCTGAGAAGCATCTGGTTATAAGATCTTCTATATAGCTGTCTGGCCCCAAGCACATATTTAGATACTAACCGTGTCAAGGTCCTTTTATCTGATGCAGAAATGCCAGGAGGGAAGCCGCTAGACTCTAGGAAAGTTTTAAGATCACTATACTAGGGCAGTTCAGCAGATGATGGCGCCTCTTGAATATGCATACAATGTGCTAGCTGTTCAATGCATGTGACTTAAATATCCATGGCCTGTGCCTCAGGGACTGATAACCATGATGCTAGAGTTGCCAGAGCGTCTGTATATGCATTCTTAGCTTGTTTCATGAAGGAAAATTTGACATTATCAAATTCTTCAGTCAATTTCAACAAATGTTCATGATATAGCACAAGCTTCTGGTCTTTTGTTTTCCAGTCGCCATTGACTTGTGAAATAATCAGCTTTGCGTCGCCATATACGTGGAGTTCTCGGGCACCTTGGTCCTTTGCCACTTGCAAGCCTAAAATGCAGGCCTCATATTCAGCTTCGTTATTGATGCATTCAAATGTCAGCTTCCTTGCAAAGGGAATTAGCTATCCTTGTGGCGTTGCTAGAACTGCACCAATGCCTCTTCCTCGTTTATTGACTGCACCATCAAAGTATAGACATCATTGATGCTCATTTTGAGGTCCTTCTAGTTCCTCCTCGTCCATTGCAAATAATATATCTTCATCTGGGAACTGGGTTTGTAGCGGTTGATATTCTGGAAAAGGTAGGTTGGCCAAGTGATCCGCCATTGCTTGTCCTTTCATGAACTTCTGTGTGACAAATGTGATATCATATTAGGACAACATCACCTGCCATTTAACACATCTGCCCACTAAGGCTGGCTTCTGGAATAGATATTTGATAGGGTCATGCCGACATAATAACAATACTGGATATGCCATTATACAATGCCTGAGGCGCTGGGTGGCCCACACCAGAGATAAGCAGACTTTCTCTATTGGGCTGTATTTAACCTCGCAGTCATTGAACTTTTTGCTGAGGTAGTAGATAGCCTTCTCTTTACGCCCAGATTCATCATGTTGACCCAGAACTGCGTCCATTGAATGTTGTGTTGTAGAGAGATATAGCAGCAGAAGGCGCCCTGGTGTAGGGGGAACTAAAACTGGGGGTTTCACCAGAAGCTGCTTGATTTTATCAAAGGCCGCTTGACATTCATCATTCCAGCAAGTCTGGGCATTCTTCCTCAGTAGCTTGAATATGGGTTCACATATAGGCGTAAGCTGCGCAATGAACCTGCTGATGTATTGTAGCCGGCCTAATAAACTGCGAATCTCCTTTTCGGTAGTCGGAGGAGGCATGTCAACAATACTTTGGCTTTGTGGGGGTTCACTTCAATTCCCCTCTAACTGATGATGTAACCCAGTAGCTTTCCAAAGGATACCCCAAATACACACTTGTTGGGGTTCAAGCGGAGCTTATACTTTCGCAGGCGGTCAAACAACTTTCTCAAACAGGAAAGATGGTCTGCGGGCTCTTCAGACTTGGCAATCATGTCATCCACGTATACTTCAACTTCTTGGTGCATAAGATCGTGGAATAATGTTGTCATAGCCCTTTGGTATGTTGCACCTGCATTCTTCAACCCAAATGACATCACTCTGTAATAGAAGACTCCCCATGGAGTGATGAAAGATGTCTTCTCCATATCTTCTTCAGCCATTCTGATCTGGCTGTATCCCGAAAACCCGTCCATAAATGACATCTTATGCCCTGCAGTGTTGTCTACTAGAATGTCTATGTGGGGAAGTGGGAAATCATTTTTGGGACTCTCTTTGTTGAGATCTCAATAATCGATGCACATGCGAACCCGTCCATTCTTTTTCGGCACAGACACCACATTGGTGAGCCATTCAGGATACAGCACGACCTTGAGGAAGTTGACTTTGTGCTATTTCATGATTTCTTCATTGAGCTTCAAGAGCCTCTGGGGGCGCCATCTACGAAGCTTCTGTTTGACTGGCTTTGAATTTGGTATTAGTGGTGTAGACACCCCGATTTTGAGGTGACTGATTGATAAGACTCCAATTGTTGCTTTGGATGTGGCTGATTCTTGAACCAACCCCAAGCCCATAGCAAGCCTACAACCCAATTAGAAAACCAGACCAGTAAGGGAGCACACCTAGCTGGCACACTTAGCTAGCACACCTCCCTGGCACACCTAGCTAGCACACTTAGCTAGCACACCTAGCTGGCACACTTAGCTAGCACGCCTCCCTGGCACACCTAGCTAGCACACTTAGCTAGCACACCTAGCTGTCACACTTAGCTAGCACACCTCCCTGGCACACCTAGCTAGCACACTTAGCTAGCACACCTAGCTGGCACACTTAGCTAGCACACTTCCCTAGCACACCTAGCTAGCACACCTCCCTAGCACACATAGGTGGCGCACATAACTGGCGCACACCACTTCGCAGGCTGCGGACTGCTGGCTTTCCACCTCCCATAGCTGTTACCTCCAGCAACGAATATGCCATGGAATCTTCCAGGCTTTTTATCTGCGAGGCTCTCCCCATTCCCATGAGTTACCCATGAGAAAATCCTATATAAGGACCCCCATAGGTAGCCATAAAAAGAGGTTAGAAATCCTGTGTTGAAGTTAGAAATCCAGAATTCTACAATTCTGCTCTGAGCTAGCTTCTTGCACAAGTTACATCCTC
>JAMKQA010007825.1:0-12220 GCA_024699735.1 Posidonia australis | reverse complement strand
ATCTCAAGTGGGGAACTTGAGGAGTGGACTAAGCCGGGGTTGGCTGAACCACTATAAATCCATTGTGTTTGCGATTGATTGTATTGTGTGCTAATCTCTTAAATTGCTTAACAATTACCAAAGACATAATTAAAACCGAAAATCTCTATTCACCCCCCCTCTAGATAAGCTTTAGTATCCAACACGAGGAAGGTGTTAGGCACCCTCGTATGCCCGAGAAACTCGATCTTTCTAACCTAAATTGCTTGCTAAAGGTTGGATGAGTGCTTGCTATGCCTAGATCACACTCTAAAAATGCTAATATGAATGTCATGGCAAAACTAGATGGATGTGCAAGATGGTATGTGAAAACTGCAAAGAAATCCACATGAAAAGATGAAGTCACAAAATATGACACAACAAAGAAAATCACATGAAATGACGAGGTTTTTGGCGAGAAAGGCTCGAAAAATCATACAGACCATAAGAAAATCAACAATGCAAACAACTCAGGTCATCAGAATCATAAAAAAAACATTGTGAAAATAAAGATGGAAAAATTGCGAAGAAGTTCATGCAAAATGGGCAAACTTGGACATGTGAAGAAAGTCACACAAAATGACAATGTTTTTGGATAGAATGTTCGAGAAAACCATATTGATATCAAAAAGGTAAAAAGCAAGATCAACCCAAGTTCTCGGAATTAGGGAAAAAGTCACGAAAATCAAAGGAGAGAAATAATCTACAAATGGGCCAATGTTGGCCTTTTGGTCAGTTAGTGTACGCCCTCGGGCGATGAAATCCAAATCAAATCAAAAATCTAAAATGTAGGATTAAAGCAAATCAAATCAGATATCAGATAAGAAACTATGAAGACAAAGTGAAAAAACAAATCCACGAAGGAAAAGCATAATATGCAAGCTCGCTAAATAGGGATGCAAATGTGAGGAGAAGTAATATGAAATGCGTGGATAAGCACCTAAATGTACAAAAATTCTAATGAATGGCTTGAACAAGGACTATGTAAGACTAAGTGCAAGATTGAGATGCATGCTCATGAATTGGGGGCATAAGGGTAATTTGGTCATTTTCCTGGCCAGTTGTGATAAATGCATGTATGGGAGTGATGCATGATCTAAGTTATGTCAAAATGTGTGTCAAATGTCTATAAGATGTTATTTGCAAGAAAACATGGAGAAGAAAAACAACAAAATGATGTAAACACAATAAAAGACAAGTATAAGGGCCATGATGCAAAATTCACAAAAAATAGTGAAAATTTGGATGAAAAATATGTTCATGACTTCTATTCTAACATGCAGATGATGGATCTAATGTCAATGTGGCACTGAGATATGAAAATTTCACTTGGGTAATTTCCTAAAAACTCAAGGTCTAAATTGCAAAATTCACACATAAGTGCAAATGTGACTAAAATGTGAGACTAAAGATCAATTCATAGTGAAAACATGATTTTTAAATGGAATCTATGATTAAATGCAAAATAGGAAATGCAATGAATGAAAAATATTCCAAAAAATGCAAGGAAACATTTAAAACCCTAAATGATGGATTTAGAAATAATCTAAGGGCCTATATGCAAATTGTATGTGCTCAGGAATGGTCTGATGTGAATCCATGGGTTTTTTATGCAAAATGTCAGGGCCTGATTGTGATAAAAATTAAGCTTTTCTACTGGTCAGTGTAATTATGCAATCTCTCAAGGTTAATATGCCAAATTCACAAAGAAAACCCATTTTTTAAAATTCTAGGAAGCTTAATGCAAAAGATCAGGACTTAAATGTAAAGAAAATTCAATTTCAATGATAGTGTGATTTTTAAATCTTTTAAGGCTCAGATTACAAACTTCTTAGCGAAAATTCATTTTAAAAGATTTCAGGGGCTAAATGCGAATGTTCAGGACTTACATGTCATAAAAACTCAATTTTAATGGTGATCAGTGTGATTTTACAAATCTTCAGGGTTAAGAATGTAAATTTTCTAGGGAAAACTCATTTTAAAAAGCTTCAGGGGCTAAATGCAAATGTTCAGGACTTAAATGTAAAGAAATCATCGTTTCAGGGACCTATATGTGATAAAACATGCATGAATATGTTAGGAATTAAAAAAGAAAATATGTAAGGGGTCATATGCAAAATTCACAGAGAAAATAAAAGAACTAAAAGTATTTTAAAACTATAGGGGATAAAATTTTAAAAAAAGGACTTAAAATAAATAAAAAAGGACCCAAATGTAACATCCTAAGGACCTAAAAGTAAATGCCTAGAACTAAAGTGCCTAGGACCAAATAATTCTCATTCGAAGATCCCCGGAGGATCACCGGCGTTCTCCCTCTAGCGATCCGTTCAACGATGAACCAACGACGGCCCAGCAACAGAGGGAGTTGAGTGGCGGTCCCGGAGACTGCGGTGAGACTTGACGATGATCTCCGATGTGTCGAGAGGGGCTGAGGTGGCCTGTGGGCCTCCACCCACCTCACGCTCCGGTGAGGCACCCTGTCGGTGCCAGGGATGGTGATGGCGAGGCGCGGCGGTGACCCAACGTCTGGAGCGACGCGACGATGGCTGGGGAGGCTTCAGAGAACCACAGCGGAGCTCCGGGAGGCAGCGATGAGGACTAGAGTGCACCTCCCACCTCTGCAGGGCGGTGGTTGGCAGGGCGGTGGTTGTCGGGCTGTTGCGATGGTCCAAGCAGCGACGTTGTGGCACGGAGGCACTCGTGGTGAGGTGGCGATGCTTCCTGGAGCGACGGCACGGAGCGGGGGCGCTTGGAGAACTCCAACGCCTCTCAACGGCGAACGACGGTACTGCAACGACGATGACGGGTTAGCGGTGACGATAAGGAGTCTCCAAGTCTACGTGAGGCCAGAGAGGCTCCTCTAGAGCAAGGGTGCTCTGGGAGGAGGAGGTGGAAGGCGAAGTGGCCCAGAGGCCTCCCTCCACTGCAGGGGGGCTACGGGCTCACCAAAGGTGGTGAACCCATCATCGAAGACGGGGACGACGGCGTACCGGAGGCGCCGGTCCACCGTGACACGATCTAGGTGACCTATAGGGGCCTAATGAGACCTAAGCTAAAAGAAAAATTGAACAAAAGAAAGGGGAATACCTAATTGGAAGGTGTCTCTCCTGGAAGCTTGTCAACGACACTCCTTTGGTGACAGCTCTGGTGGCGATTTAAGGGATTTTCGAGCGACAAAAGGAGTGGAGGAAAGCTCTAGGATCTCGGGAAAGTGGCTATGTTTCGAGGGGTACTCTGTATGCTCTTGCGGGGGTGGAAGTAGTGGCCATAATAGAGGTCCAAGCTCTGTGTCGGCGATGGGGCTTAATACTCCGATGAGGCTTTCCAGAGCCATCGATCCTCCTCCCTCTAGCGGATGAGCGCTGTTGGATCAGGTGTGGGCTGGAGGAGGTTGATCGGAGATCACAGTGTCCAGGGATTCGCTCCGGAGACCTCGGGATATCGCTGGAGTTGTCGTCGGAAAATCAGGGTTCGTCAGAATTATTTTTGACTTTCTAAAGTTGTTGATTTGTATTTTTGAATGGAATAGTGTTAGGCTTATGGGCCTACGAATTGGGCTTAGGGTTTGGTTTTTTTGTTTTAAGGTTTTGTTTCAAAAATTTTTAAATGGATTTTGGGTTTAGGTTTAGACTTTTATTTAGGTTTTATGATTTCCATTAAATTCATGATTAAGGTTTAATTAGTGGGTTTTAAATTAGGTTTTTAATTATTTTAGGTTTCTTTGTTCTATTTTTGTTTTGGAATTTTTATGGATTTAGGGTTTACTTAATTGGTTTTTAAATTAGCTTTTTAATTAATTTAGGTTTTTGTTTTATTCATTTTAATTTTAGGGTTTTGCTTTTTTAATTAGGATTTTGGGTTTAATTAGGGTTTTGGATTAGGGTTTTAATTATTTTAGGTTTTTGTTTTTATTTATTTTAATTTTAGGGTTTTTCTTTTTAATTAGGATTTTGGGGTTTTAATTTAGGATTTTTGGATTTTAATTAGGGTTTTGGATTTAATTTATTAGGGTTTTGAGTTTAATTAGTGTTTTTGTGTTTTAATTAGGTTTATTGGTTTACTTAGGGTTTTTGTATTGATTAGGGTTTTTTTTTTTTTTTAGGGTTTTTGGATTTTAAATTAGGGTTTATTGGTTTATTTAGGGTTTTTGGATTGATTAGGGTTTTGAATTTTAGTTAGTTAGGATTTTTAATGGATTTTGTCTTTGATTAGGGTTTTCTCTTAATTACTTGTGTTTTAATTAGGTTTTAAGTTGTTTTTATTCAATTTGGACTTGAATTTGGGTTTTTGTTTGATTAATTTGATTTTAAGTGGATTTTTTTGATTTTGATTTGAATTACGGTTTCTGTTTGATTAATTGGATTTTAAGTTGATTTTAATTGATTTTGGCTTGAATTAGGGTTTTTGTTTGATTAATTGGATTTTGAGTGTTTTAAATTTGATTTTGACTGAATTAGAGTTTTTGTTTCATTAGTTGAATTTTAAGTGTTTTAAATTTGATTTTGATTTGAATTGTAGTTTTTGTTTCGTTAATTGAATTTTAATTGGATTTTAAATGTGTTTTTTTGGTTTTTATTTTAATTTGGTCGGAGTGGACTAGTGTGGGCTAGGGTTTTTTGTGGTCACTACCTAGGCATCTTCCAGAGGAGCTTGCTGCCAAGTTACCTCAAATTCGGGGTGTCTACAATTGTGAACACGCAACTTAGGAGAGATGGAGGTATCTATACTAGCTAGATACGCCACGCAACCCTTGACCAAAGACTTATAAGCCTTCATAGCTGAAATCACAAGCTTAGGCTCATCCTAACACCCACCTTGCACAAAGAAAGACCCATCCTCAAGAGACCCAAAATAAACTCTCCATTGAGCACAGTCGATCAAAGCAGACTACTACGCCAATGAATCCATGTCGAGTATCACATCATACTCTTGCATGTCCATCACGATCAGGCTGGCGTCAAAACTGTGCTCCTCTAGTGGTGTCACCACGCTGACATGAAAAGCCAGTCTAGCTAGTCTCTCTCCCATCTCTGTTGCGAAAGACTCAGAGACAAAGGAGAAAGAGCTCCTTGAGTCAAACAACACTTTGGCCATCCGGCCAGCCACAATAAAAGAACCTGATGGCCAAGCAAAACAATAACACCACATCCATATAATCAGGAAGATGTCTAGGTTACAAAGACATTACAACAAACATAGAGAGTCATAATACCAACTAATCATCCTTACCCTCAACTACATCACTCGATGTCCCAACGCTCGGAGCTGCAATGGTAAACACCCGTCCCCTAGTTGGCTACTGCAGGGTGCTTCCTACCTTCTTAGGTGGTTCTAGGTAGGATTTCTGGACATGTCTGCCTTTTCGCGGTTGTAGCACACCATCGAGGCTGAGGTTCTTCAAGGACGAGGACAAAATGCAGCAATATGGCCCGCTTGATCATAGTTGAAGCACTAGTTCCCACCGGGAGCATTGGACCCTATCTGACTGAAGCTAGCTCCGCTACTCCCAGCAAAACTCTGTCGACCTGCAAAGGAAACACTAGACCTCACCTTTTGCTTCTTCTCAGGGCTACCTAGACTACTGGCACTTGGAGGACCGAAGAAAGAGAACTGAGAGGTAACAAAAGACTTACCTTTCCCTTTGGGACAACTCTCCAGATACTTCTGATGCTCTCCCATGAAGTGATAAGCCATCCCAACCATGTCCTCCATAGTCTGACATTGACAGGCCATCACCTTCACCTGTAGCCCTAGGTTCAAGTCGTCTAGAAACTTCTACGTCCACTCCTCCTCAGACTCATTGGCAAGAGAGAAACTGTAACGACCTCCAAGTCGCTACCACTAAACCTAGTGTAACCATGCCGACGACAGCCTCGGGCATGGCGCGGAAGGCCAAATGCGCGAGGATCGGCAAAGTCACGGCAAACACGATAAAAATAATAGTAAAAATGCAGGAGTCGTCACCTAGTCTATTTAAAAACAGAAGACAAGGAAAACCGCATAAAACAATCAAATCATGCAATAAAGCAAACGGATAAGGTCTTCATAAACCAGAAATGAGCAAGGATCCCAGTTACGCACGAGGAAGGTATTAGGCACCCTCGTGTGCCCGAAAAATCGGTCTTTCTATGGGTTTCTCATTTACTTATATGAAATGACGGCTTTTCAGCCTTTTCTGTACGTCCGAGGGAGATATGCAATGCAATGCTATGATGTCATATGCTAAACATGGGTGTGTGGGCTATAAGGTGTGTCCTAATGCTCAGAAAGATCACTCGTATGGTGGGTCAAGCACCAGTGCAAGGATATTGCACAGATATGATCAAAGATCTAACAAGTTCGAGTGATTTTCATCTTAGCTTTACTATATGCAAAACATGATCTATCATGCATGAAAAAGGCTGAAAACAGAGTGGGGTCTTCCTGATATATCCAGGAGGGCAACCAGAGAAAACCAAAAGCAAATCCAAACAGGAAACATGCTAAATACCATGCCAAAAGCTACTGTGTGCAACAGAAAATAGGCTGGTGTGCCTGTGTGGTGCGCCAGATTGGTGCTCCAGTCTAGTGCGCCACCTATGTGCTCTACTGAATCCAGGAAAGTGTGTTAGAGAAAATCATAGATCTGACAATAAACCAGAATGCCATGCAATGTAAAAAACTTGTAAACTTGCAAACTCAACAGAAAATGCAACATGAGTATCTTATCAAAATCTAAAAAAAGGAAAACACAAGATGGGTCTTGTGCTCAAGGGCTGTATGCTTCACATAAGACCACACCATCCCTATGCTAAGTAAAAACAACAAGATTCAGCTATGTTATCTAGATCTGGATCATGGACTGATGCATAAGAATCTCCCAAATAGGAGTTCATGGGGGCAATCAGCTCACCAGATTTTAGCAACTGGCTAAATATGCAAGATGCAAAAAAGGCTTAAAACAGTGTCATCCAAGACTGAAATCATGCATGCAAAGACATGCCATATTAGAGAATACACACCATAAAAATCAAAGTCAAAGACACCCAGGAAAGCATGCAGGTTATGATGCAAAATGATGATTTATACTCTGACCAGACTGGTGCACCAGGATGGTGTGCTAGGATGGTGCTCTGGTTAGGTGCGCCACATTGGTGCTCCAGTGTGGTGCACTCTAGAAAATCTGAATCAGACTGTTGTTTGATTTTAGATTCTAGTCCAGATGCAAGAGATTAATTGTGATTTATCTTAACTAGATTGATTGATCAGATGGTAAAAAAGCTGAAATATGATGAAAAGCAAGAAATGAAAGTCTTTATATCATTTATCTTAAATCATGCAACATCATGGGTTAAGGGCTGAAAATATTGCATTCTAGATTCTAAAGAGCATGCAATGAAGTAATGAATCTAATAGTCATATGAAGATGGTGAATACATAAAGAGTGTATTTGCAGCTCATTTCATGGCAAACATTTGCATGAATCATGATTCATTATGTAAAAATAGAGATTATATGATGTAGAATTTAATATGGCATTGGAGCATTGTGAATATACATGTAGGAGCAATCATCTCATCAAGAAAACATCATGATAACAGCTTACTAATAGATCAGATATCTTGTTCTTTTACATGCTTTTACATGGTGTAATATCTAGAGCTTAAACATAAGGATAAGTGAAAGGAGGGTAAGGATCTTACCTTGCTAGTGGTGTTTCCTCCTTGAAGGCTCAAGATAATACTTCCTTGTTGCTTTGGATTGACTGAGGATGCTTTGGAATGCAAAGATATCTTCAGGAAACGAGACAGGGTTGTTGGGAATAAGTCAATGGCATAACCAAAGTGTGATGAGTTGCCAAGTGTTCCCAAATGGTTGCCAATGGAGGTCCTTTTATAGAGTTCCACAAGGGTAACTCCCATGGGATGCAGACAGCCTCGCAAACGAAGAGCCTGGCGTAGATTGGTAGGGAATATCCGCTGGCGAGGGTTACAAGCACGGGAGATGGAAAGCCAGCAGCCAACACTCTGAAAAGTGGTTGTGCGCCAGCTTGGTGCTCTGGTTAGGTGCGCCACATTGGTGCTCCAGCTAGGTGCGCCACTTTAGTGCTCCTGCTTGGTGCTCCAGTCAAGTACTCCACATTGGTGCTCTCCACTAGCTATCTGAATTGCCAATTGGATCACAGGCTTGCTATGGGCTTGTGGTCGGTTTATGCAATGATCTCTGGCTAGTTAAAAGGTTGAGTAGGATTCAAACGTGGTTGAGCTTCCCACATCCAAAGCAACATCTGGAGAGTTTACCTATGAGTCACCTCAAAATCGGGGTCTCTACAGATGCCCCTCCCTGAGCGAGGTTGAGGGATGGAGCGTCTGGGTTCACAAGCACTATGCTCAACCCACGACCACAACCCAAGAAAAACACCAATAGCAAGGCAAACTCAACCAGAACTCACACGCTCTGGCGCCAAGTGTAAGACACCTACTAGCTCGTGTCCCTCGGGAGCACAGTCAGATTGGCTCAAACACCTGGAACAGTGCCACTGAATACTCCATTCAGTGCACCGCACACAAAACCACACAAAAACCTATACCTAGGGACACTATAATTATCCCTAAGTCCAGTCTAAATCATCTAGGGAAAGAATCTACTATTTTGAAATCATTTCATCTTTTATTCTACCCATACCCTAGGTGAAATCTTGCTAATTCATTTTTAGGCAATCCCTAGACCATTCTAATGATATATATATATATATATCAAACAAAACATATGATAACTTAATGTAGGATCAGGGCTTGAATCGGTAGACTGAAATGGAACGGTCATCCGAATCTGGGCTCAGGGCACTAAATCGGCAGACCGAAAAAACCACTTGGTCGATCGAAAACCCCTGATTCGGCAGACTGAAAATGTTCGATCGACCGAACCAAAAATTCTGTCAACACCCAAGACTCCTAGAACGACAGACTGAATAAATTCGATCGACCAAACGAAGGGTCGAGGGGACAATCTGCAATAAAAATGGCATACCAAAATAATTCGGCATGTTGAACCAGGCGACTGCAGGGCAACCCAAAATGGGACCCAAAGCCCAATCCTGCAAACCACCAATCCAAACCACGCAAACAATATATCAAAATGAAGATCTCAATGAGATCTTGCAAACCTGACAAACAACACTGAGATCCATCAAGCGAATCTCGAGAAAACCACAAAAAACACAAAGGGGACACTATTCAATCCCAACCATAAATACGGCCATAAATGGCCCACAAATGCACAATAAATTCTTGAAAAATCACTACAGTTACCAACACACTAACATGCACCTATGGTACAAATTTGGAATCAAAATAAAATCTACAGGGTGCGTAACTCCATTGAAGACGCGGTGACGCGAGACGGACGGCGACGCTCCTCCTCCAGCCACGAGCTGCCCCTCTCCTCCACGCGACGACGGCGGTTGCAACATCCTCCTCCCCACCATCTCCCTCTCTCTCACACAATCGCTCTCTCCCTCCCGTCTCCCCGCTCTCTCTTTACTCTCCCTCTCCCACGCTCGAGGAGAAGAAGAAGGAGGAGAAGGAGAAGAAGAGGGGGGCGGTGGGGCCCGGGGAAGGGAAAAGAGGAAAAGAAAGAAAGGAAAGAGAAAGAAGGGAAGGAAAGAAAGGAAGCTGCAGGCACGAAACCAAATCACGTGACTTTCCACGTCCACGTGACTCGTGCTACCAGGGACTTGCCACCAAACCGCCACGGCCCAATAGAAACCACAAAACTCCTAAGAGGGCCAGCACAGTGCCAAAACCACACCACGCCAAAAGGCTAGGAACCCACAATCCAAGCGTCAAACACCATTGAGAATGTGTCCCACATTAGGCATTGGGACCCCCAAAGCCTAATACGCATGAATTCACCTTAATTATCTGGCCAAAGCACCACTCCTAAAACCTAGGCTGTTACAGAAACATTCTAACCGGGAAAACTTAGCTTCATACTCGAGCACCAACATTGTGCCCTGCTCTAGACTCCGAAAATCTCGACAAAGTTGCTCCATCACAGGAGTGGGGAAATACTTGTCATAGAATACCACCTTGAAATCCTTCCACTGGATGTTGACCGTGACTGAGTCTGGGAACTTCAGCCGCCTCATAGACTTCCACCACTTATCTGCCTCACCATCTAACAGATAAGTCGCCAGCCGCACCCAATGCTCCTCTAGGCATGCCTTGCTCTTCAGCATCTTCACCACCTTCTCCAGCCAGGCCTCACTCTCCTTAGCACTGATCTTGCCCTTGAACGATGGCGGACGAAGCTTCGTGAACTAGCTCATCCATGGGTCACTTGACAACTCACTAGCACTACTCTTACTGAAGGCAAGGGAGATCCTGTGTGCCAAGCACTACAATTTGGCACGAGCCACCTTCCATCCGCCCACATCCTCTTGGGGCTCAGATTCCTAGATAAGGGTCTTGCTCTTACGCCCACGAGGAGACATCCTACAAGGAAAGAGGCAAAACACCTGCACCACAAACAAAATAGCAACCAGGAAAGCATGAAGAAAACCAGGTGCACTCTTTACCATGCATAGAAAACCTATGGAGTCTCAAGACCAGACACCCTAGGCTAGTTGCAACCTAGTGAACTTGGTGCTCTGATACAAGATCTATAACGCCTCCAATTCCCATAATAATTTAAAACAAATTAAATTACAAGAAATTAAAAGCTAAATACAAATATCATCTACTAGGAACTTGTGTGCGCGGTTACGAGACTCTAGACTATGTGTATTATGCTAAACCCATCTGCATGTTTGCACCGGCAACCCAAAACAACGAAGAAAGCGTGAATGACAAAACTCACCTAGCACGCATCCCACGAAAATAGCAGAAAACAAATCTATATTAATTTTTTATTAAAATCATTCCACAAATCATTTTCTCCAAAACCACTAAAAATGACCAACCAAGCCCAATAGCCAAAAACCACAACAAACGAGGCCCATACCCACCAAAACAACAAACAGGGCTCTACAAGCCTAAAACCACAAACACGACACTCAGTGGTCAAAACCACACACAGTGAGTTGTTAAGCTCGGCGCCAAGTAACCAACTCTGGTCACAAGTAATCACTAAGGTGCACTGCACTACCACAGTTTGCCACCTTGTGCAGGAGCCAACCACCCCGCAATCCTCCCACCTGAAGAATCCTTACAAAGCCAACCCCTCTATGAAAGCAGTCTTGTTTCTCAGGACGTTAATAACTACGGGGCATGTGTCCCACCTCACTGGCCACCACAACGTACACCTCCTCACGGTGCCATCCATATGGTGCTCTTGAGGGAGTGTCATACCTCCACACTAGACAACACCCAAGCCTCAGTGCTCACAGCGATAGTACACTATAATAAAAATTAGATTTTGCGAGGACAAAGAGCGAGGACATGTCCTCATAATAATATAACGAGGACATATAGCGGGGATTTTGCGAGGAAATGTCCTCACAATACCATAGTGACTTTTTTGTGAGGCTTTTTTTCTCGCAATGTCCTCGCTTGCTTGCATAGCGAGGAAATGTCCTCGTTAAAGTCTTCGCTAATTTAGGTATAAAATACCTCGACACAGGTCGTTTTGCTCCTTTCTTTCTTACCCTAAATACTCGTCTGCATCCTCGACGGTGCTCTTCCGTAGCACCTCCTCCTCCCGCCTGTCGCCGGAGCGAGCCTCCCCCCATCGACGTCCTCCGACGTTCTACTCCTCCTCCCGCTTGTCGCCGAAGCGAGCCTCCCCCCATCGCTGCACCTCCTTGAAGGTGTGTCCCTGATTTTCCAACGTCACTTCTTCTTTTAATTTCTATTTTGGTTCAGCAGATTATCTGTCATCAGATTATTTTACCAATACCGGGATTTACCAAAATAGTAGAAGGATTAATTTCTATTTTGGTTCAGCAGATTATCTTTTGATTATGCTCTGTGTGTGTGTATAGACTAGGGTTGGCAAGTGTTGTTTGGGATATTTCATACTTAGTTCTACTGATTTTTTTTAATTGATTGCTCCTTTTAATCTTATACATAGTTGCGTTAAGGACTTATGGCATGCTACAGTATGGTTTGATGATTAAATCTGCGTGTGTGATGGGATTTGGAATCTTTGCAGATTATTATTGTTGCTCAATTACTATGTATTTGAGGGCGTTTTCTTTCAGTCTAATTCGGGTTCTTATTTG
>JAMKQA010007823.1:0-11408 GCA_024699735.1 Posidonia australis | reverse complement strand
GCCTTTGCGCATAAGTGTGAATTTTGCACTTTAGTCCCTGACTTTTCAGGAAATTATCCGAGTGCAAGTTTTGCATCCTTGTGCCACATTAACACTGGACCTGTCATTTGCAAGTCAGAATAATGACCATGAACCTGTTTTTCGTCTATTTTCTCGTTCTTATCGCGAATTTTGCGTTTTAGCCCCTATGTTTGCCATTTATTGCATTTACATTCTTTTGGTGATTTTCTTCTCCCCGTCTCTTGCAAATGACATTGTCCAGACATTTAACATTCATTTTGACATAACTTAGTCCATGCATCACTCTCATGCAAGCACTAGCCAGGGAAAATGACCAAATTGCCCCTATGCTAATTTTTGGGCATGTGTCTCACTCATTGCATTTAGTCTTGCCATGACATTCATATTAGCATGATTAGAGCACGATCCAGGTTTAGCAAACATTCATCAAGCCCTTAGCAAGCATATGGACTAGAAAGACCGAGTTGCTTGGACGTACGAGGGTGCCTAATACCTTCCTCGTGCGTAACAGGAATCCTTACCCATCCTCTGGTTAGCAGACATCCAGCCTTCCTATCTGCATCCCATGCATGCATTCATCCATTTGTGGTTTTCCTCGTATTTCCCTAAAAGACTAGGTGGCGACTCCTTTTCTTTTTCTTTTATCCTTTCCTTGCGCCTTCGCCATCTTGGCATGGTTGTGACCCCCTTCCCGCCTCCCTACGGGTTGCGTACGGTCACACTACCAAGCCTAATAGCCTAATTACAGTTAAACATAATTTAATATAATAATTAAAGGCTATCAAAGAAAGATTCTATACTACCAAGAACCTGTAGCATGCAACTAGTGACCTCAACTATATGCACTAATGAAACACCAACCAATTGTTTGCGCCTACAGGTGAAATCACTAAAGAAAACACATGAGTGACCAGAAAGTTACCGAGCACACACTCCACGAAAATTGTGAGAAAATCAGACGACAATAATAAGATAAAAATCTTGTTGAACTTTAAAACAATTTCCAAAACAATTTCTTATTTTCATCAAATCCACTGGAAAACATCCATATAGCAAAATCGAGCCTCTTTGGGAAAAAAAATCGTGGAAAATTGTGTAGGAAAACTAAAACTGCAAAGTGAGTCGGGCTGTCCGGCGTTAGATAACTAACTCTGGCCACACCTAGACCACCGAGGGTCACCCTAGCATCTGCTCTACTATGGACAACCACATTGTGGTGTAGTCTGCCCGTCTCGACGTTCCTCCACCTAAGGATCCTTCAAAAGGGTAACCTTAACAACAAAAAGCTTGCTTATCCTACTCCTAGGCGAGTTGTTCTGTCTCTTAGGACAAGCCACATGGTACATCCTCTTGACATCCTAACTTACTGCTCGAACCCTACTCTAGGCCTTTCCAACACCTATCAACAACTCGATACTTGTAGCAAACAGGGTATCACGTCCAACTACACAGGATTTTCATACCTCCCTATCTGCTACCACGATATCATCAGGTACAGATGTATGCTAGGTCTCGGTACTCAGAGCAACTAGAGTCTTAGACCTCCTGTTGGGATGACACCTCAACCAACGGACTTCAAACTTAGTCTCGTGAGCAATAATCCAGGAGTTTCATACCTCCAAGAGGAGTCGAGTGCTCGCTTATAGCCGCTTGGTCTCGAATCTCAACCTAACTGACGTGCTCGACTCTCCGAGGACGACGTCACACCCTCGGGTTCAGACAACACAATCCTTCAGTTTCTTAGTCCACCATGCATAAGGAAATAGTGGGAAATCTTTTTTAAAACATTACCATTTTTATTTTGAAATGCTATTCAAGATCAGTTATACATTATCAGGATATTTACAAAACTAAATCTTGTACAAGATACCGAAATGCCAACACGAGAATAGCCACAACATCAATTTAACATCTGAAAAAGTGCGCTGGAAGCTGCAAGACTCACCCATGAGCCTAGCCTGCGAGGCTTCCACGCGTGGGACCTTGAACTCCAAGTGCTCAGGGTGCGAGCAGTCGGCACCCAACGACACCTCAAATTCCTGTTTCTTGCTACATAGCACAAAACTCCGCATATGATATACCAAAATGTAGGAAATCAAATAAGTAACAATATCAACCACATTATAGATCATAAAATTATCGATTTTCATGCATTATAACTCGAGAAATCACTGAAAAATCCTTCAGATGAACAATATCAACCACATTAAAATTTTTGCTATTAAAAATCATTTACTCAACCAAAAATCATAAAATCTCTTCCATTATGTTCAAAATCACACAAGGTACACATTCATATAGATTTTACACTAAATGAGCTAAGGTTTGGAGTGTGCACCTTAAAGATAATTCATGGTGATTGTCTTCTCTGGCACCGACGTTCAGCTCCGGTGCTCCCGACAAACTTCATGCGCTCCAAGGACCTTCAAGAGCACACAGGCGTCATCTTCACTTCAATTTCCTTAGACGAGCTCTTCCTTTATCTCTCCTCACACACACACACACACACACACACTCTCTCTCTCTCTCTCTCTCTCTCATTTGAAATTCTCAAGAAGGACGAGAAGAAGGAGGAGAGGAGGTGTATAAGATGGAGGTGGGGAAATCTTTACGAGGAAGACTCAGGCCCATTGGCTTATGAGAGAAGAGATCGTTCCCTTATATAGCCACTGCTTTCGTGGATCGGTTGCATGCATGGCCAACCACTCAATGAGTAACTTAGTCGTGTTTTGGGTACAACCACTCCATCGTCGCGACATCGACTCCACTGGGCACACGACTAACTAATCCACCACAGGCAGTCCAGGGAATGCTTCATGGCTGATGTTTGGTTTTATGCCTAGAAAAATCTACAATACCAACACACTGTCCAACCTACGGGATTGGCCTACGACACCAACCCACATGGTTAGTATATTTTGTAGCCCAAAACAGAAATACGGGCCTAAAGCTAAGACAAAGCTCAAACTTCATGCACAAAGCTCATAAGATAAGGATTATGTATTAATAATACCTTTCCATAATCAAAATTCATTAATTATACTTAATTGCAAGCATAATAAATTTTAGCATAGAAAATTGGAACATTTATCTCAAAAGAGGGTGGAAAGATTGTGAAAGATGGTCTTTTGGGATTATTAGACTTTATTATTTTTGAAACTTGCATTGATTATATAAAGTCAAAAACAACCAACACATGTAGGAAATATATCATAACATATCAAGTTACTTTAGATTTGATTCATACTGATGTTTGTGGACCCTTTAGCTCATGTTTTATAGGTCAAATATACTTTGTTACTTTTATCAATGACTATTCTAGGTATATGTATCTTTACCTCATTTATGAAAAATTTGAAGTTCCTCAAGTTTTTAAGGACTTCAAATTGGAGGTAGGAAAACAATTAGGAAAACCTATCAAGGTAATCAGATCAGATATAGATAGTGAGTACTATGGCAGGCACACCTACTTGGGGCAAGTGTTTGGACCATTTGGGCAGTTTCTTAAGGAAAAAGGGCACAGTACTTTAGAACATAATACCAAGCAAACTCAACATGAATGGAGTTGTTGAAAGACGAAACAAGACACTGACGGAAATGGTTATGACTATGACGAGTCACTCGACTTTATTGGTCTCATTGTAAGATGAAGCTTTCAAGGCAATAGTGTATATTCTAAGGTTCCTACTAAATTTATAAAGAAAACTCCTTATGAGTTATGGACCAACAAGAAACTTTGTTTAGGTTACATGCATATTTAGATATGTTCAGCTAAAACTAAAATTTACAACTTGCATGAGAAATATATAGTCGAAGTGAACCATCCTTTTCCTTAACATGAGGGTTGTAAATTTACAATAATATCTATCCTACTCAAAAGTTTGAGGTCTGTTTGCCACTTATTGTTCGGATGAACAATACTTCGGAGATAATTACATCAATTGACGGACAACCACATGAACAACCAGTTGAAGTGCCTATTATTGATCCATATGTTTAGGTTTTACATGAGGATCAAGAGTTCAATTTAAGAAGATCCAGCAGACAAAAGAAATAAACTATCTTTTCATATTACGTCGTATATTTATCTAATGAGGATATGGAACAAGTGATCGATGATCCAGTAACGTTTTCACATGTCGTTAATTGTGTAAACTCTAATAGTTGGTTACAAGCTATGAAAGAAGAGCTTATCTTTATAGATTGCAATCAAGTTTGGGAACTCGTTTAATTGCCTTTAGAAAAGAAATCAGTTGGTTGTAAACGAGTTTATAAGACCAAAAGGAATTCAAAGGGATCAATTAAACTGTATAAGGCCAGACTAGTAACAAAGGATTTCACGTAAAGGGAGGGTATTGACTATTATGAGATTTATTTTTTAGTTTCCACAAAGGATTTGTTAAAAATATTCTTAGCCTTAGTAACTTATTTTGATTTTGAGCAATATTAGATAAATGTGAAAACAACTTTCCTGAATGACGAGTTAGAGGAAGATGTGTACTTACAACAGTCTCAAGATTTTAAAATTAATGGAAATGAACATATAGTTTGTAAGCTAAGGAAATCTATATATGGGTTCAAGTTAGTTTCTAGACATTAGTACTTCAAATTTAATGAAGTTACCATATTCTCTAGGTTTAAGGAAAACATTATTGATCAATGTATATACCTAAAGGAAAGTGAGAGCGAATGGATATTACTTGTCCTGTATGTAAATGATATTTTGCTTGTAAGTATAAGTCTTAGTTAATTAAGGGAGGCTAAAGATTTTCTATTTAACAACTTTGATATAAAGAATATGGGTGAAGCCCATTATGTTATTGGGATAGAAATTTATCGTAATAGGTCTCTAAGTATGCTCAGGCTGTTTCAAAAGTCTTACATATCAAGTGTGTTAAAAAGGTTTTCAATGGAAAATTGTATTCCTAGTAAGGAACTGATTGTAAAGGTTGATAAATTATGAAAATTGCGAGAAACTCAATTGGATTCAGAAAAACTTGCAATGAAAGATAAACCATATGCTGCATTAGTTGGGTGTCTCAACTATGCATAAACATGTACTCTATCAAATCTAGCTTTTGTCATTAGGTATCTGGAAAGTTATCAAAGTGATCCGGGACTTTCATATTGACAAGCTACAAAGAAGGTTTTGAGATATTTACAAGGAATTATAGATCTCATGCTTACATACAGACGATTAGATCAATTAGCTGTCATGGAATTCTCTAACTCAAATTTTATTAGATGCGTTGATACTAGAAAATTCACTTCTAAATATATTTTGTTACTTATTAAGGAAGTTGTCTCATGATCTAGTACTAAACAGAAGAAAATTGTTGTTTTCACCATGGAAGCTGAGTATGTAGCACACTATATGGTATCTTCATAAGCTATTTGGATACGTAACTTTATCATATACTTAAGAGTCATGGGCTATGTGGAGAAATCCATAAAGATATGTTATGATAATGAGGTTTCAGTTAAATTCTCCAAGAATAATAGGAGCTTTAGTGCATGTAAGTATATGGAAATCAAGTTCTTAATTGTAAAGGAGAGAATTAGAGATCATTTGGTATTTATTGAGTATATTATAACTAATTCAATGTTAGCTGATCTTCTTACAAAGACACTTCCTCTCGGTACCTACAGTGAACATGCGCTTAATATAGGTTTAATCAGTTTTTTTGAGGTTTTACTTTAATAGTTCAAACACTGATGTACCTAGGGGTGTTAGAAATTCGATAATAATTGAAAATTCGTTTCGAATCCATAGCTGAAATGTCGAATTTTTATTCAAAAAAATATCCGATAAATTGAATTCAAATTCGAAAAAAAATAAAAAAAAGTTGAGTCGAATACGAATGTTGATACATTCGAAAAAATATTCGAATCCGAAAACTTAATATTATTAGTTATTTATTTTAAACTGATTAATCTAATTACATGTGAAACTTAAGACATAAGTATCTAATAACTAATAAATAAAAATTTAAGCACAATCTTTGCAAAATCTACATCTATATATTTACAACTATTCCTAAATTCTAAAGCTTTTAACCCTAACGAAAGCTATTCTTCCTGTTTTAGTCTTTCTTGTTCGACCGACTCTTCTTCTTCCTCTTTCTCATTGGATGCCACGACACATCTCCGACTCCTTCCACTCCTCCGTGTCGAATTTGACATCCTCCTCCACTCTTCATTGGACGGCAACTGCTTCCCATGTGGAGTGGACGAATGGACTATGGTGGTGCATTGTTGGGGAAGGGAGCAGAGTTCAGGTTGGAGGGTGACCATCAGGAGGGGAGGACCATCTTGGTGTGCAACAAACCAATTTCTCAAGTGCCTAGGGCAGCAACCTATCGAGGGCCTTTCATCTGTCACCTTTGTCTTTGTGGAGGCCACAGAAGTTGGGCCTGTCCCTGTCAACATGCTAATAAAGTGGAGTTAGCTCGATTGACTCAAGAAGTGGCTTCCCTATCCTCGTAGTTGTTCGACGGCCCCATGGTGAAGGCACAATGGGCTTCGTAGGTTGGTGAGTCACACCATCATCTATCTCAATGCTTGGTGGCAATAGTTGTTAATTGCCTAACCTGGAGGTGGGGGTTGTATATGATGTCTTGCAAAGCGAGTGACCTAATCGTGGATGGTGGTTGAGGTGGATTTATGGAGGAGAGGTCCTAGTTCAATTTCCATTCATCGAATGACACTAGCAAGCTTTGAGGGAGGGATATCTCTTCTTCCAAAATTGGAAGGTTGAATGGAAGGAGTGGACGAGAAGCAATGGAGCAACACCGACGAAGGACGAGAAGCTTGATTGGTTGGATCTCATGGGAATTCCATTAGACAAGTGGAGTGTGGAGACTTTTTGCACTATAGCTAACAACTTGGAGAAAGAAAATTTTGTAACTATGATTTATGATTTATGGTTAACACTTGTTGATTTATTATTGTCGATGTTCAATTATCATGTTGTTTACATTTATTTTTTATAAAAATAGGTTATATATTCGTTGAATAGTATTCAATGAATATTTGAATTGTTATCTTATAGTTTAAGGTTTATTATTTACAGGTTTATAATGTTTATATTTCAGATATTTCGGATACGGATGTATTCGTAGTTAGGTTTGCCAGTCAAATTTGGATGCATCTGACAAATTCGGATACAGATGTTAAATTTAACATTCGTTCGAATACAGATACGAATTTGGATGTAAATGAAAATTTTGAATTTGAATTCTGATATTGACAGATTTGCTTCGTATTCGCTGCGTTTATACTCCTAGATATACCATGTGATATCACGTTTATTTGATGATCTTTGTTTAGTAGTTCTTATTTTGTTTAAATATTGAACTATTGTTTTATCATTTGATAAATTAAAGAGAATAAACTTTACTTTTATCGTTATGATACTTGTAATTTTATTCATAAAGTATTGATTATCACATAAGGTGTTCAATTGTAACCTCAATATTAGCTATCTTAATACATGGAAGAGAGATACATTTTGACAATATATTACCGCTATGACTACTATCTATGAGGATTGTTATTTTTAAATGAAAGTTAATATGTCTTGTTAAATAATTAGATAATGGTCGCTCAATATAATGTTTTGTTTAATATAAAGTAAGTTGATAAATCAAGTAGGAGAATGTTAAACCTAAGTTCAAATGTCTAACTTAATTAGTTGGTTAGTCCAATAGTGAGATATATTAATTAGATTAAGTGGTATGCGAGGAATATTATAACACAGCTATAGAGTGTATTATAAAAAAGATATCCCTTTAAGGTTTCAACACAACCATATAACAATACTTCCAGTTCTTTTACTTTTACTTTAAAATACTCCTTTCATAAGAACAGAAGTAGTTGCTATTGAGATACATATAAGAAACATTTATATATCATGATTGACGACATAATGATATCAGATAAGTCCCATATAATTTATCACATCCATCACAAACCTACTTACATCCTACAACACTAAATTTGGTTATGAAGACGACAACAGAGTCTCTCATGTTTGGAAACAAGAAGGCTTTTTTGGGTGTTTGGAGGAGAATGATTTCGGGTTTGGAAATCTCAAAAAGGGCAATGCATCCGGTGCGTGTTCATTATGGCCAATCCTCACCCACAATGTTCCACCTCTCCTTTTTCTTACCTTTTCCTTATTTCGGAAAGTGGTGGTATGTTTGGTGGGAGAGGTGGTATTTTATTTTACCTCAATGATGGACAAATATATATATATAGCGTATAGATCTATTGCATGTTCCCTCAACATTTAAAACTACCTTTATATCCAACAAATCTGGTTTGTGGTTTTTTTTTAATTCAAAATTCAAATGCATTACACCCTCCTCCAAATCAAAACCTAAAAAATATTTAAATCAGCCGCCCTCTCCCCTGGACGCCTCCAATCGCTGCAGTAACACCAACGCCGCGCTCTCCCCTGAATGCGGCCACCCTCTCCCCTGAACGCCTCCAATCGCAGCAGCAACATCAACGCCGCCCTCTCCCCTGGATGTCGCTGCCCTCTCCTCCGGACGCCTCCAATAGCAGCAGCAACACCAACGCCGCCCTCTCCCCTGGATGCCGCCGCCCTCTCCCCCAGATGCCTCCAATCGCAGCAGCAACACCAACACTGCTTTCTCCCCCAGATGCCTCCAATCGCAGCAGCAACACCAACACTGCTTTCTCCCCCAGACGCCTCCAATCGCAGCAGCAACACCAACACTGCTTTCTCCCCCAGACGCCTCCAATCGCAGCAGCAACACCGACGCTGCCCTCTCCCCTAGATGCCGCCGCCCTCTCCCCCGAACGCCTCCAATCGCAGCAGCAACACCAACGCCGCCCTCTCCCCTGGATGCCGCCGCCCTTTCCCTTGGACGCCTCCAATCGCAGTAGCAACACCAATGCCGCCCTCTCCCCTGGGTGCCGCCGCTTTTTCCCTCAGATGCCTGCAATCGCAGTAGCAACACCAACGTCGCCCTCTCCCCTGGATGCCGCCGCCCTCTCCCCTGGGTGAACGATTTCTTCTACATGAGGATTGGGAAGCTCTACGATGCGATAGTGATTGCAGACGGGTGTTGGTTGGCGTTGGAAAAAAGATATTCTCTTGAAAATTGTTATTTGCTTTTGTATTACGATTTTGTGAATGTTATTTAGTATTCATAACTGTTTCATTTAGTATTAATGTTTCGTAACTGATCTCTTGCTTTCCCTTTAAATACTGATTTCTAAATCGTAACACGAAACTGTTTCAAAAACGTAACACTGATCTCTTGCAACATATATAGAGGAATAAATACTGATTTCTAAATCGTAACACGAAACTATTTCAAAAACGTAAAACAGTTTCACCTTTCCTTCTGTTAGCAATTTTGTTTAAGAATGCTATAATTATTTAATTTTAGTGATACAGTTTCAATATTAATATTGTTTCATACTGCTTTTGAAAACTATACATTCAAGATCATGCTACTGATTTTAAAAGTATATAACATTGTTAGATAATATAGAACAATAACGAAATAATAATCGTACCAATAAAAATATGTACTGAATGAAATCATAAAACAAAAGTATTACTAATAATTCGAATTCGATTGTATAGTTATGGAATGATAAAATCGTAATACGATTCATTAATACTAAACTGAAAGTAAAAAAAATCACTAAATTAATATTTAAAAATTTAATCTAAAAAAATTGCCATATTCATCTATTTAAATAAAAATAATACAAAAAATAAAACTTAAAAATAAAAAAAACAATAAAAAAATAAAATTAATATTTTTTTGACAAGAAATTGAACCTTTCATAATAAAACTACCTTAATAACTAATGAAAAGAAATATTTTATTAAAAAATTTACAAGTAGGGACCACTTGCAATAACCACCACACTTAAATTTAATTAAATAAAAAATTGAAAAAAATTTCCCTTCCAAAAAGAAACCATTAGTGGTTTCATTTCAAAATAAGTGGTTTTAATATTAACCACTCGATCAACAACCAACCACAATGATGCATCTTTCCTCAAAATAACTAATTTGAGGGAGGATGTAACTGAACTGACTCCTATATATATAGGCAAGAGATCAGTTGCATCCTCGCTTAAATTAACTTATTTGAGGGAAGATTGATTTAGAGCGTTGGATCTAAATCCAACTAACAAAATTCAAACCACCTTATTTGAAGTAAAACCACTAGTGGTTTCTCTATAGAGGGCAAAAATTTTAAATTTTTTTAATTACATTTAAGTATGGTGGTTATTGATTTGAGTTAAAAATAGTTTAGTTTCTTAGTTTAGTATTACTGAATGTTTATTTTAGTTTAGTATTACAGTACTGAATATGAAATATTTTCGTAATTACAATTATATTTGATTGAAAACGTTATTTTGATCAAAAATTCAGTATTATTAAAATAATAATAATTAGCAAGATTAATTTACAATTACAATTATATACAAAATTTAGAAATCCAAATTTTCCACTATACAGTTTTGCATTACTGAACTGAATCCAAAATAGTATTACAACATTTCAGTATTACTAAAAGGATACAAAACTGAATACAAAATAGTATCACTAAACTGAATGACAATTCAGTATTACTAAAAAACAAGATCTATGCAAGTATTAAAACTGAATGTTTCTGGGAGTCTTGTGGGCATCGCACTTGATGTTGTGACAACGGATCTATGCAAGGAGAATGGAAGGAGAGGCGGTGGTGTAGATGTAGCAGTGGCTTTGCACAGGGAGGTAGGCGACAGTTGTTCTAGCAAGAGGAGGTCGACGGGAGGGGGATTTGATTTATACCTTCGTTACCAAAACCACACAATAAGCATACGAACAAAAAGACAGGAACCACACAAAATCAAGCTTTGGGAGAGGGTGTGTTGGTTGGATTGGCCGCCATCATTTGTTGGAAGGAGGAGGTGTTGCTGGATTGTTAGAGGGAGGCAGCGGCGACGGCATGTAGGGGTCTCGAGAGATAGGAGGAGGCGGTGTGCGCTACGATGACGGCATACGGGGGTCTCGAGTGTTAGGGGGAGTTGGCGGCTACACGCGGGGGTCTTCGAGGAGAGGCGGAGGCAGCGTGTGTGACGACGTTCCGGTGGCATCACGCAAGGGTCTCTAGTGGTAGATGGGAGAGGGCGACGACAGCACGCAAGGGTCTCCAGTGGCAGATAGGAGAGGGCGACGACAGCACGTAGGGGTCTCCAGTGGATGATGGGATGTGGCGGCAACACACGAGGGTCTCGAGCGACAGGGGGGAGGCAACGTGTGCGACGGCGTTCCGGTGTGGGCGATAGGTTGACACGGTGACAGGGGTGGAATGTGGGGTTTGAGAGAGATAGGGGGTGCGTTTTGA
>JAMKQA010007821.1:0-12329 GCA_024699735.1 Posidonia australis | reverse complement strand
GTCCTAGGCTATAAGGAACCAACGACTCGGATCTCCTCAGGATCAGAGGAGTCTCGAGAAAAGGATAGATGGTTTGTTGGTCCTTGGCTATAAGGAACCAATGACTCGGATCTCCTCCTGATCTGAGGAGTCTCGAGGAAGGATGGTTTATTGATCCTAGACTATAAGGAACCAACGACTCAGATCTCATCTGGATAAAAGAAGTCTCGAGGAAGGACGGCTTGTTAGTCCTAGTCTATAAAGAACCAACGACTCGGATCTCCTCCGGATCAGAGGAGTCTCGAAGAGAGGATGGATAGTTGGTCCTAGGCTATAAGGAACCAACGACTCGGATCTCCTCAGGATCAGAGGAGTCTCGAGAAAAGGATAGATGGTTTGTTGGTCCTTGGCTATAAGGAACCAATGACTCGGATCTCCTCCTGATCTGAGGAGTCTCGAGGAAGGATGGTTTATTGATCCTAGACTATAAGGAACCAACGACTCAGATCTCATCTGGATAAAAGAAGTCTCGAGGAAGGACGGCTTGTTAGTCCTAGTCTATAAAGAACCAACGACTCGGATCTCCTCCGGATCAGAGGAGTCTCGAAGAGAGGATGGATAGTTGGTCCTAGGCTATAAGGAACCAACGACTCGGATCTCCTCAGGATCAGAGGAGTCTCGAGAAAAGGATAGATGGTTTGTTGGTCCTTGGCTATAAGGAACAATGACTCGGATCTCCTCTAGATCAGAGAAGTCTCGAGGAAAGGATGGATTGTTGGTCCTAGGAAATAAGGAACCAACGAATAGGATCTCCTCCGCATCAGAGGAGTCTTGAGGAAGGGATGGATAGTTGGTCCTAGGCTATAAGGAACCAACGACTCGGATCTCCTTCGGATCGGAGGAGTCTCGAGAAAAGGATTGCTGGTTTGTTGGTCCTAGGCTATAAGGAACCAACGACTCGGATCTCCTCCAGATCAAAGGAGTCTTGTGGAAGGATGGCTAGTTGGTCATAGGCTATAAGGAACCAACGACTTGGATCTCCTCGAGATCTGAGGAGTCTCGTGGATGGATGGCTAGTTGGTCTTTGGCTATAAGGAACCAACGACTCGGATATCCTCCAGATCAAAGGAGTGTCGAGAAAAGGATAGATGGTTAGTTGGTCCTATGCAATAAGGAACCAATGACTCGGATCTCCTCCGGATCAGAGGAGTCTCGAGGAATGGATGGATTATTGGTCCTAGGCTATATGGAGCCAACGACTCGGATCTCCTCCGGATCAGAGGAGTCTCGAGAGAAGGGTAGATGGTTTGTTCGTCCTAGGCTATCTGGATCCAACGACTCGGATCTCCTCCAGATCTGAGAAGTCTCGAGGAAAGGATGGATAGTTGGTCCTAGGCCATAAGGAACCAATGACTTGGATCTCCTCCGGGTCAGAAATTCTCGAGAAAAGGATGGATAGTTGGTCCGAGGCTATAAGGAACCAGCGACTCGGATATCCTCCTGAACAGAGGTGTCACGAGGGAAGGATGGATAGTTGGTCCTAGGCCATACAAAACCAACGACTCAGATCTCCTCTACATCAGAGGAGTCTCGAGGAAGGATGGATAGTTGGTCCTAGGCTATTAGGAACCAACGACTCGGATCTCCTCCAGATCAGAGGAGTCTCGAGAATAGGATTGATGGTTTGTTGGTCCTAGGCCATAAGGAATCAACGACTCGGATGTCCTCCGGATCAGAGGAGTCTCGAGGAAAGGATGGATAATTGGTCCTAGGCTATAAGGAACCAACGACACGGATCTCCTCTGGATCGGTGGAGTCTCGAGAAAAGGATAGATGGTTAGTTGGTCCAAGGCTATAAGGAACCAACGACTCGGATCTCTTCCGGATCAGAGATGTCTCGAGGAATGGATGGATTGTTTGTCCTAAGCCATAATGAACCAACGACTCGGATCTCCTCCGGATCAGAGGAGTCTCGAGGAAAGGATGGATAATTGGTCCTAGGCTATAAGGAACCAACGACACGGATCTCCTCTGGATCAGAGGAGTCTTGAGAAAAGTATTGATGGTTAGTTGGTCCAAGGCTATTAGGAACCAACGACTCGGATCTCTTCCGGATCAGCGATGTTTCGAGGAATGGATGGATAGTTGGTCCTTTGCCATAATGAACCAACGACTCGGATGTCCTCTGGATCAATGGAGTCTCGAGAAAAGGATAGATGGTTAGTTGGTCCAACGCTATATGGAACCAATGACTCGGATCTCCTCCGCATCAGAGGAGTCTCATGTAACGGATGGATGGCTGGTCCTAGGCCATATGGAACCAACGATCGGACGTCCTCTGGATCAGTGGAGTCTCTAGAGAAGGATTGATGGTTAGTTCGTCCTAGGCTATCAGGATCCAACGACTCGGATCTCGTCCAAATCAGAGAAGTCTCGAGGAAAGGATGGATAGTTGGTCCTCGGCCATAAGGAACCAACGATTCGGATCTCCTTCGGAACGGAGTAGTCTCGAGGAAGGGATGGATTGTTTGTCCAAGGCTACAAGGAACCAACGACTCGGATCTCCTTCGGATCGAAGGAGTCTCGAGAAAAGGATTGATGGTTTGTTAGTCCAAGGCTATAATGAACCAACGACTCGGATCTCCTCAAAATCTGAGGAGTCTTGTGGAAGAATGGCTAGTTGGTCTTAGGCTACAAGGAACCAATGAATCGGATCTCCTCCGGATCAAAGGAGTCTCGAGAAAAGGATAGATGGTGAGTTGGTCCTTCGCAATACGGAACCAACGACTCGGATCTCCTTGGGGTCAGAGGAGTCTCGAGGAAAGGATGGATAATTGGTCCTAGGCTATATGGAACCAACGACTCGGATGTCCACCAGATCAGAGGAGTCCCGAGAAAAGGATAGATGGTTAGTTGGTCCTATGCTATTAGGAACCGACGACTCGGATCTCTTCCGGATCAGAGAAGTCTCGAGGAACGGTTTGATAGTAGGTTCTAGGCTACAAGGAACCAACGACTCGGATCTCCTTCGTATCGGAGGAGTCTCGAGAAAAGGATTGATGGTATGTTGGTCGTAGGCTATTAGGTACCAACAACTCGGATCTCCTCCTGATCAGAGGAGTCTCGAGGAAAGGATGAATAGTTGGTCCTAGGCTATATGGAACCAACGACTCGGATCTCCTCCGGATTAGAGGAGTCTCGAGAGAAGGATAGATGGTTTGTTCGTCCCAGGCTATCAGGATCCAACGACTCGGATCTCCTCCAGATCAGAGAAGTCTCTAGGAAAGGATGGATAGTTGGTCCTAAGCCATAAGGAAGCAACGACTCGGATCTCCTCTGGATCAGAGGAGTCTCGAGGAAGGGATGGATAGTTGATCCAAGGCTATAAGGATCCAACGACTCGAATCTCCACCGGATCGGAGGAGTCTCGAGAAAAAGATTGATGGTTTGTTGGTCATAGGCTATAAGGAACCAACGACTCCGATCTCCTCCAGATCAAAGGAGTCTTGTGGATGGATGGCAAGTTGGTCATAGGCAATAAGGAACCAACGACTCGGATCTCCTCCAGATCAGAGGAGTCTCGTTGAAGGATGACTAGTTGGTCTTTGGCTATAAGGAACCAACGACTCGGATCTCCTCTGGATCAAAGGAGTCTCGAGAAAAGGATAGATGGTTTGTTTGTCCTATGCTATAAGGAACCAACGACTCGGATCTCCTACGGATCAAAGGAGTCTCGTGGAATGGATGGATAGTTGGTCCTAGGTTATATGGAACCAACGACTTGGATCTCCTCCGGATCAAAGGAGTCTCGAGAGAAGGATAGATGGTTTGTTCGTCCTAGGCTATCAGGATCCAACGATTCGGATCTCCTCCAGATCAGTGAAGTCTCGAGGAAAGGATGGATAGTTGGTCCTAGGCCATAAGGAACCATCGACTCGGATCTCCTCCGGGTCAGAGGAGTTTCGAGAAAAGGATGGATAGTTGGTCCGAGGCAATAAGGAACCAACGACTCGGATCTCCTGCAGAACAGAGGTGTCACGAGGAAAGGATGGATAGTTGGTCCTAGGCCATACGGAACCAACGACTCGGATCGCCTTTGGATCAGAGGAGTCTCGAGGAAGGATGGATAGCTGGTCCTAGGCTATATGGAACCAACGACTCGGATGTCCTCCATATCAGAGGAGTCTCGAGAATAGGATAGATGGTTTGTTGGTCCTAGGCTATAAGGAACCAACGACTCGGATCTCCTCCAGATCAGAGGAGTCTCGAGGAAAGGATGGATAGTTGGTCCTAGGCTATAAGGAACCAATGGCACGGATCTCCTTGGGATCAGAGGAGTCTCGTGGAAGGATGGCTAGTCGGTCTTAAGCTATATGGAACCAACGACTCGGATCTCCTCTGGATCAATGGAGTCTCGAGAAAAGGATAGATGGTTAGTAGGTCCTACACAATATGGAACCAATGACTCGGATCTCCTCCTGATCAGAGGAGTCTCGAGGAAAGGATGGATAGTTGGTCCTAGGCTATATGGAACCAACGACTCGGATCTCCTCCGGATCAGAGGAGTCTCGAGAGAAGGATAGATGGTTTGTTCGTCCTAGGCTATCAGGATCCAACGACTCGGATCTCCTCCTGATCAGAGAAGTCTCGAGGAAAGGATGGATAGTTGGTCCTAGGCCATAAGGAAGCAATGACTCGGATCTCCGCTGGATCAGAGGAGTCTCGAGGAAGGGATGGATAGTTGGTCCATGGCTATAAGGATCCAACGACTCGGATCTCCTCCGAATCGGAGGAGTCTCGAGAAAAAGATTGATGGTTTATTGGTCCTAGGTTATAAGGAACCAACGACTCCGATCTCCTCCAGATCAAAGGAGTCTTGTGGAAGGATGGCAAGTTGGTCATAGGCTATAAGGAACCAACGACTCGGATCTCCTCCAGATCAGAGGAGTCTCGTGGAAGGATGACTAGTTTGTCTTTGGCTATAAGGAACCAACTACTCGGATCTCCTCCGGATCAAAGGAGTCTCGAGAAAAGGATAGATGGTTTGTTTGTCCTATGCTATAAGGAACCAACGATTCGGATCTCCTTCGGATCAAAGGAGTCTCGTGGAATGGATGGATAGTTGGTCCTAGGTTATATGGAACCAACGACTTGGATCTCCTCCGGATCAGAGGAGTCTCGAGAGAAGGATTGATGGTTTGTTCGTCCTAGGCTATCAGGATCCAACGATTCGGATCTCCACCAGATCAGAGAAGTCTCGAGGAAAGGATGGATAGTTGGTCCTAGGCCATAAGGAACCATCGACTCGGATCTCCTCCGGGTCAGAGGAGTTTCGAGAAATGGATGGATAGTTGGTCCGAGGCAATAAGGAACCAACGACTCGGATCTCCTGCAGAACAGAGGTGTCACGAGGAAAGGATGGATAGTTGGCCCTTGGCCATACGGAACCAATGACTCGGATCTCCTTTGGATCAGAGGAGTCTCGAGGAAGGATGGATAGCTGGTCCTAGGCTATATGGAACCAACGACTCGGATGTCCTCCATATCAGAGGAGTCTCGAGAATAGGATAGATGGTTTGTTGGTCCTAGGCTATAAGGAACCAACGACTCGGATCTCCTCCGGATCAGAGGAGTCTCGAGGAAAGGATGGATAGTTGGTCCTAGGCTGTATGGAACCAATGGCACGGATCTCCTCTGGATCAGAGGAGTCTCGTGGAAGTATGGCTAGTCGGTCTTAGGCTACATGGAACCAACGACTCGCATCTCCTCTGGATCAATGGAGTCTCGAGAAAAGGATAGATGGTTAGTAGGTCCTACACAATATGGAACCAATGACTCGGATCTCCTCCTGATTAGAGGAGTCTCGAGGAAAGGATAGATAGTTGGTCCTAGGCTATATGGAACCAACGACTCGGATCTCCTCCGGATCAGAGGAGACTCGAGAGAAGGAAAGATGGTTTGTTCGTCCTAGGCTATCAGGATCCAACGACTCGGATCTCCTCCGGATCAGAGAAGTCTCGAGGAAAGGATGGATAGATGGTCCTAGGCCATAAGGAAGCAATGACTCGAATCTCCGCTGGATCAGAGGAGTATCGAGGAAGGGATGGATAGTTGGTCCAAGGCTATAAGGATCCAACGACTCGGATCTCCTCCGAATCGGAGGAGTCTCGAGAAAAAGATTGATGGTTTGTTGGTCCTAGGCTATAAGGAACCAACGACTCTGATCTCCTCCAGATCAAAGGAGTCTTGTGGAAGGATGGCAAGTTGGTCATAGGCTATAAGGAACCAACGACTCGGATCTCCTCCAGATCAGAGGAGTCTCGTGGAAGGATGACTAGTTGGTCTTTGGCTATAAGGAACCAACGACTCGGATCTCCTCCAGATCAAAGGAGTCTTGAGAAAAGGATAGATGGTTTGTTTGTCCTATGCTATAAGGAACCAACGACTCGGATCTCCTCCAGATCAAAGGAGTCTCGTGCAATGGATGGATAGTTGATCCTAGGTTATATGGAACCAACGACTTGGATCTCCTCCGGATCAGAGGAGTCTCGAGAGATGGATTGATGGTTTGTTCGTCCTAGGCTATCAGGATCCAACGATTCGGATCTCCTCCTGATCAAAGAAGTCTCGAGGAAATGATGGATAGTTGGTCCTAGGCCATAAGGAACCATCGACTCGGATCTCCTCCGGGTCAGGGGAGTCTCTAGAAAAGGATGGATAGTTGGTCCGAGGCAATAAGGAACCAACGACTCGGATCTCCTGCAGAACAGAGGTGTCACGAGGAAAGGATGGATTGTTGGTCTTAGGCCATACGGAACCAACGACTCGGATCTCCTTTGGATCAGAGGAGTCTCGAGGAAGGTTGGATAGTTTGTCCTAGGCAATATGGAACCAACGACTCGGATCTCCTCCATATCAGAGGAGTCTCGAGAATAGGATAGATGGTTTGTTGGTCCTAGGCTATAAGGAACCAACGACTCGGATCTCCTCCGGATCAGAGGAGTCTCGAGGAAAGGATGGATAGTTTGTCCGAGGCTACAAGGAACCAACGGCACGGATCTCCTCCGGATCAGAGGAGTCTCGTGGAAGGATGGCTAGTTGGTCTTAGGCTATATGGAACCAACGACTCGGATCTCCTCTGGATCAAAGGAGTCTCGAGAAAATGATAGATGGTTAGTAGGTCCTACACAATATGGAACCAATGACTCGGATCTCCTCCTGATCAGAGGAGTCTCGAGGAAAGGATGGATAGTTGGTCCTAGGCTATATGGAACCAACGACTCGGATCTCCTCCGGATCTGAGGAGTCTCGAGAGAAGGATAGATGGTATGTTCGTCCTAGGAAATCAGGATCCAACGACTCGGATCTCCTCCTGATCAGAGAAGTCTCGAGGAAAGGATGGATAGTTGGTCCTAGGCCATAAGGATGCAACGACTCGGATCTCCGCTGGATCAGAGGAGTCTCGAGGAAGGGATGGATAGTTGGTCTAAGGCTATAAGGATCCAACGACTCGAATCTCATCCGGATCGGAGGAGTCTCGAGAAAAAGATTGATGGTTTCTTGGTCCAAGGCTATAAGGAACCAACGACTCCGATCTCCTCCAGATCAAAGGAGTCTTGTGGAAGGATGGCAAGTTGGCCATAGGCTATAAGGAACCAACGACTCGGATCTCCTCCAGATCAGAGGAGTCTCGTGGAAGGATGACTAGTTGGTCTTTGGCTATAAGGAACCAACGACTCGGATCTCCTCCAAATCAAAGGAGTCTCGAGAAAAGGATAGATGGTTTGTTGGTCCTAAGCTATAAGGAACCAACGACTCGGATCTCCTCCGGATCAGAGGAGTCTCGAGGAAAGGATGGATAGTTGGTCCTAGGCTATAAGGAACCAACGGCACGGATCTCCTCCGGATCAGAGGAGTCTCGAGAAAAGGATAGATGGTTTGTTGGTCCAAGGCTATAAGGAACCAACGACTCGGATCTCTTTCGGATCAGAGAAGTCTCGAGGAATGGATGGATAGTTGGTCCTAGGCTATATGGAACCAACGACTCAGATCTCCTCCGGATCAGAGGAGTCTCGAGGATGGGATGGATAGTTGGTCCAAGGCTATAATGAACCAACGACTCAGATCTCCTTCAGATCAGTGGAGTCTCGAGAAAAGGACTGATGGTTTGTTGGTCCTAGGCTATATGGAACCAACGACTCGGATCTCCTCTAGATCAGAGGAGTCTCGAGGAAAGGATGGATAGTTGGTCCTAGGCTATAAGGAACCAACGGCATGGATCTCCTCCGGATCAGAGGAGTCTTGAGAAAATGATGGATGGTTGGTTGGTCCAAGGCTATAAGGAACCAACGACTCGGATCTCTTCCGGATCAGAGATGTCTTATGGAATGGATGGATAGTTGATCCTAGGCCATAATGAACCAACGAGTCGGATCTCCTCTGGATCAGGGGAGTCTCTAGGAAGGGATGGATAGTTGGTCCTAAGCTACAAGGAACCAACGACTCGGATCTCCTCCAGATTAGAGTAGTCTCGTGGAGGGATGGCTATAAGGAACCAACGACTCGGATCTCCTTCGGATCGGAGGAGTCTCGAGAAAAGGATTGATGGTTTGTTGGTCTTATGCTATAAGGAACCAACGACTCGGATCTCCTCCGGATCAAAGGAGTCTTGAGAAAAGGATAGATGGTTAGTTGGTCCTACGCTATATGGAACCAATGACTCGGATCTCCTCCGCATCAGAGGAGTCTCGAGGAAAGGATGGATAGCTTGTCCTAGGCTATATGGTACCAACGACTCTGATGTCTTCCGGATCAGTGGAGTCTCAAGTGAAGGATAGATGGTTAGTTCGTCCTAGGCTATCTGGATCCAACGACTCGGATCTGCTCCTGATCAGAGAAGTCTCGAGGAAAGGATGGATAGTTGGTCCTTGGCCATAAGTAACCAACGACTCGGATCTCCTCCGGATCGGAGGAGTCTCGAGGAAGGGATGGATAGTTGGTCCATGGCTAAAAGGATCCAACGACTCGGATCTCCTTCGGATCGGAGGAGTCTTGAGAAAAGGATTGATGGTTTGTTGGTCCTTGGCTATAAGGAACCAACGACTCGGATCTCCTCCAAATAAAAGGAGTCTCGTGGAAGAATGGCTAGTTGGTCTTAGGCTACAAGGAACCAAAGACTCGGATCTCCTCCGAATAAAAGGAGTCTCGAGAAAAGGATTGATGGTTAGTTGGTCCTTTGCTATACGGAACCAACGACTCGGATCTCCTCCGGGTCAGAGGAGTCTCGAGGAAAGGATGGATAGTTGGTCCTCGGCTATATGGAACCAAAGACTCGGATCTCCACCTGATCAGAGGAGTCCCGAGAAAAGGATTGATGGTTAGTTGGTCCTAGGCTATAAGGAACCGGCGACTCGGATCTCTTCTGGATCAGAGAAGTCTCGAGGAAAGGATGGATAGTTGGTCCTAGGCCATAAGGAACCAACGACCCGGATCTCCTCCGGATCAGAGGAGTCTCGAGGAAAGGATGGATAGTTGGTCCAAGGCTACAAGGAACCAACGACTCGGATCTCCTTCGGATCGGAGGAGTCTCGAGAAAAGGATTGATGGTTTGTTGGTCCTAGGCTATTAGGAACTAACGACTCGGATATCCTCCAGATCAGAGGAGTCTCGTGGAAGAATGGCTAGTTGGACTTAGGCTTCAAGGAACCAACGACTCGGATCTCCTCCGGATCAAAGGAGTCTCGAGAAAAGGATAGATGGTTAGTAGGTCCTACGATATATGGAACCAATGAGTTGGATCTCCTCCGGATTTGAGGAGTCTCGAGGAAAGGATGGATAGTTGGTCCTAGGCTATATGGAACCAACGACTCGGATCTCCTTCGGATCAGAGGAGTCTCGAGAGAAGGATAGATTGTTTGTTCGTCCAAGGCTATCAGGATCAAATGACTTGGATTTCCTCCAGATCAGAGAAGTCTCGAGGAAAGTATGGATAGTTGGTCCTAGGCCATTAGGAACCAACGACTCGGATCTCCTCCGGATCGGAGGAGTCTCAAAGAAGGGATGGATAGTTGGTCCAAGGCTATAAGGATCCAACGACTCGGATCTCCTTCGGATCGGAGGTGTCTCGAGAAAAAGATTGATGGTATGTTGGTCCTAGGCTATAAGGAACCAACGACTCCAATCTCCTCCAAATCTGAGGAGTCTCGTGGAAGGTTGGCTAGTTGGTCTTAGGCAATAGGGAACCAACGACTCGGATCTCCACCAGATCAGAGGAGTCCCGAGAAAAGGATAGATGGTTAGTTGGTCCTAGGCTATAAGGAACCGTCGACTCGGATCTCTTCCGGATCAGAGAAGTCTCGAGGAAAGAATTTATAGTTGGTCCTAGGCCATAAGGAACCAACGACCCGGATCTCCTCCGGATTAGAAGAGTCTCGAGGAAAGGATGGATAGTTGGTCCAAGGCTACAAGGAACCAACGACTCGGATCTCCTTCGGATCGGAGCAGTCTCGAGAAAAGGATTGATGGTTTGTTGGTCCTAGGCTATTCGGAACCAACCACACGGATCTCCTCCAGATCAGAGGAGTCTCGTGGAAGGATGGCTAGTTGGACTTAGGCTATAAGGAACCAACGACTCGGATCTCCTCCGGATCAAAGGAGTCTCGAGAAAAGGATAGATAGTTAGTAGGTCCTACGCTATATGGAACCAATGACTCGGATCTCCTCCGGATCAGTGGAGTCTCGAGGAAAGGATAGATTGTTGGTCCTAGGCTATATGGAACCAACGACCTGGATCTCCTCCAGATCAGAGGAGTCACGTGGAGGGATGGCTATAAGGAACCAACGACTCGGATCTCCTTCGGATCGGCGGAGTCTCGAGAAAAGGATTGTTGGTTTGTTGGTCTTAGGCTATAAGGAACCAACGACTCGGATCTCCTCCGGATCAAAGGAGTCTCGAGAAAAGGATAGATGGTTAGTTGGTCCTATGCTATATGGAACCAATGACTCGGATCTCCTCCGCATCAGAGGAGTCTCGAGGAAAGGATGGATAGCTAGTCTTAGGCTATATGGAACCAACGACTCGGATGTCTTCCGGATCAGTGGAGTCTCAAGAGAAGGATAAATGGTTTGTTCGTCCTAGGCTATCAGGATCCAACGACTCGGATCTCCACCAGATCAAAGAAGTCTCGAGGAAAGGATGGATAGTTGGTCCTTGGCCATAAGGAACCAACAACTCGGATCTCCTCCGGATCGGAGGAGTCTCGAGGAAGGGATGGATAGTTGGTCCAAGGCTAAAAGGAACCAACGACTCGGATCTCCTTCGGATCGGAGGAGTCTTGAGAAAAGAATTGATGGTTTGTTGGTCCTAGGCTGTAAGGAACCAACGACTTGGATCTCCTCGAAATCTGAGGAGTCTCGAGGAAAGGATGGATAGTTGGTCCTAGGCCATAAGGAACCAACGACTCGGATCTCCTCCAGATTAGAGGAGTCTCGAGGATGGGATGGATAGTTGGTCCAAGGCTATAAGGAACCAACGACTCAGATCTCCTTCGGATCGGTGGAGTCTCGAGAAAAAGTCTGATGGTTTGTTGGTCCTAGGCTATAAGGAACCAACGACTCGGATCTCCTCCGGATCAGAGGAGTCTCGAGTAAAGGATGGATAGTTGGTCCTAGGATATAAGGAACCAACGGCACGGATCTCCTCCGTATAAGAGGAGTCTCGAGAAAAGGATAGATGATTGGTTGGTCCAAGGCTATAAGGAACCAACGACTCGGATCTCTTCCGGATCAGAGAAGTCTTGTGGAATGGATGGATAGTTGGTCCTAGGCTATAATGAACCAATGAGTCAGATCTCCTCCGGATCAGGGAGTCTCTAGGAAGGGATGGATAGTTGGTCCAAGGCTACGAGGAACCAACGACTTGGATCTCCACCAGATCAGAGGAGTCACGTGGAGGGATGGCTATAAGGAACCAACGACTCGGATCTCCTTCGGATCGGAGGAGTCTCGAGAAAAGGATTGTTGGTTTGTTGGTCTTAGGCTATAAGGAACCAACGACTCGGATCTCCTCCGGATCAAAGGAGTCTCGAGAAAAGGATAGATGGTTAGTTGGTCCTACGTTATTTGGAACCAATGACTCGGATCTCCTCCGCATCAGAGGAGTCTCGAGGAAAGGATGGATAGCTAGTCCTAGGCTATATGGAACCAACGACTCGGATGTCTTCCGGATCTGTGGAGTCTCAAGAGAAGGATAAATGGTTTGTTCGTCCTAGGCTATCAGGATCCAACGACTCGGATCTCCACCAGATCAAAGAAGTCTCGAGGAAAGGATGGATAGTAGGTCCTTGGCCATA
>JAMKQA010007819.1:0-10448 GCA_024699735.1 Posidonia australis | reverse complement strand
GTATGCCATTTCTGTTACTTTGAATAAACACTTGTATACATTTGAGAACTATACAGAAAACACTTATAATCTTTTTCATCCTTTAATATTTATGAAAATATGCACTTATAATGATTTAAGTTATCATCAAAATAATGCACTATTTCTAACACTTACATCCTTTGTGGTCATGCGGATCACGTTTTTGTGAGTTGTCCACATTCATAACAAGCACTAATTCAGGTGGTGTGTTATAACTATAGGAAGTCGAGGCACGTATAGACGTACATACTGTCCTGACCCTCCTAAGAAAGTAGGGGATGCACCACAATAGCCAACCAGGAGGCATGCCTTTTCCATCACTGCACCTAATGCTGGGCTTTTTGGAGATGTTGTAAAAGGAAAAGAGCAATAGCTGTTGTGTTTATGAAACCCTCCTTGTATTTGTTTTAACTATTTTGTATTGTGGATTGTCGTTTAATTTTAGTTGTTGCTTTTTGGTTATTTGGTATAATTGTTTGTTAAGCTTTTTTCTTGTGGCGGGCTAGATGGCTATGGTTTTGTTTGACTTAGGGAGTTTATTCTCCTATGTCTAAGTCCTTTACGATAGAGATAAGAGACAAACCAACTAGGATAGCTTTCCATCTCAATGTGATGATTCCATTGAGAGAGCACAGTCTTGTATGAAAGTATTTGTGGTCAACCAACATCGCACTAGGTGGTAGGGACTTCAAGGTCAATCTTATCATTATAGACATGTGAGAGTATAATATTATACTAGGCATGAATTGGTTGACTCAACGTTCGGCTCTAATCAATTGTGCCAAGAGGAGAGTATAATTTGAGTCTACTGGTGAAGGTTCTCTCTTTGTGCAAGGTATGCGCAATGGTAAGCCTAAGTTCCTTATTTCTACAATGAAGGCTTATAAATCATTGGCTAAGAATTGTGTAGGGTACTTGACTAGTGTCGTTACTACTACATCACTTGATCTAAGTATTCATGATATTACAGTTATATGCGAGTATCTTGATGTTTTTTCTGATGATCTATGTAACGACCCTAGTCACTATGACCCTATCCTAACTATTCTTATTTCCTTTTTTTTTAACAAATATTACTACTGAAAACTTAATCCAAGTGTATAAATTAAAGTGTTATAACCAACATAAATAAATTAAATTACCTATCCAAGATCCTTGATGTGTGGTAGCATGATTCCTCTTTTTTTGCACTAGCAACAACTCCTACTTCTATCCTACACATGTGAAAAATTTCAACATGGCACACATGAGTGACCACTCAAAAACGTCATCCAATACACACCCATCCAAACACATACTAAAACAACTCGATAGAACTATGCTGAAGCACTAAGCATAACTATGCTAAAAGTCATGGAACTCAAGCATCTCACCTAGATGTCAAAACACCACAACAAGGCAACAACCAGAACTTAAACTCGGAAAAAATGAACTCCAAACCACACCGAAGGCACAAAAACTCAGACATCCCACCTAGATGCCTGAAAACTTCGACAAGGCAATCCATTATTGTTTAGTGAGCAATAATCCTTTAAAACATGCCTTTCAAAATCAATTTTTTCTTTTTCTTTCAAATCCAAACCATATGTATGTTTTGAAATCTCTTATGCACACTTGAAACGGCCACTCTTTGCCAAGTCAAGTCCAAAACCAGCATAGAAACACCAAAATCACAGTCTGAACCCATGTACTCTCTATGTGGATTAGACAACCAATAGTGTCTAAATGCCTTCTATTGCATCTAAAACACCACCACAACAACTACAAAGCCATAACTCAGAAACCTTGGTCTTCTCTAGACTAGAGTTTGATTACCTGAATAAGTGCTTAGAAAACCACAATCACAACAAACCAACCATAGTCTATCATGTTGCCCAACACCAAGAAACTAACACTGGCCTCAAGTAGTTCACCAAGGCAAGACTAACAGTGTCTACACAGTCATAGACAAACCACCCTATGAGGAGCCTATCTATCTCGAAATCTTCTACAAAGCTAACTCTTCTCAGGAAAGTCTTTCAGACACCATGGGCAAGTTGACCCCCTCTAAGGTTAGATTCCTCTATAAAGCTAACCCTTCTTAGGAAAGTTGCTCACCCTCTTCGAGCAAGCTGTCATCTTACAGGAAAACACTAGAAACAAGGCACGTGTAACTACCCGTACTAGCCAAATACCACAAGGTCCATCCTCTTGACATTCTAGTCTTAGTACCCAGAGCAAACAGAGTCTCTCTCACCTCTGAGTCCAACCAACATCATAACCCACAAACCTCAAGTCTCATCAAAACCACAAAAACTACTCAAACCTCAACCTAAGCAAGCAGCTCGTAATCCTAGAGGTATTATCCATCCCTAAAGGCTAGTCAAGAGCTTTAGTCTTTCGGTCCCTAAAAACCATAAAACCACTCAAACCTCATCCTAAGTAAGCAACTCACGACCCCAAAGGTATCACTCCATCCCTAGAAGGCTGGTTGAGAGCATAGGTCACTTGGTCCCCATAAAACCTTTCCAAAACTTTTGCAACACTTATGCATTCTCTTTCTAAATCTCTTTTGAAAAACCATTTCGAAAACCATCTCAAAGGCATTTCAAAACACTATGCCAAACTTTACACAGAAAGCCATGACCAAAATTACAAAGCTCTATATCTCTTTCCAAATTCTTTGGCAAACCATTTCCAAAACATTCTTAATATCTTTCTTGAATCACTTGAAACGCATTTAAATTCTCATATCAAAAACCAATTCAAAAAATAGCCTAGATAGCTCCTTTGTTAGGCCAAGCTGTACGACTAAACCACATCCAAAACCACACCTTGGGAGCATCTGATTTCCAGAACATCTCCCTCACCCCACAAAGACCCAAGAAAAACACCTCAAAATAAGAATTGAGGAGAAAGCACACTTTCTAAGCATGAAACTCACCTAGAAGAGACCACTTTAATGTTAAAACAAAGGTTTTGAAATCTCATGCAAATAACAAGACCAAACACCATCATTGTAATGCCCTACATTTTCCACAATAATTTAAAATAAAATAAATTATGGGAAAATTAAAGCCAAACAGAAAATATCTAACTACCAGGAACCTATGTGTGCGGCTAGGAAACTCCAGACTACATACACTATGCTAGACCTCTGCATGCCTGCACCTGCAATCCAAAACCACAAGGAAAACGCATGAGTGACAGAAGTTACCCAGTACGCACTCCAAGAAAAACCACAAAAAACAAAATCATAATTAATTTTCTTTTAAATTCATTCCGAAAACCTTTTTCTCAAAACCTCTCAAACTAGGCTCACACCAGCCAAAATCACAATCAGAGCTCTACCAGCCCAAAATCACAAGCAAAAGCCCTCAATGGCCAAAACCACACACAGTGAGTCGGGAAGCTCAGCTCTAGGCAACTCTAGCCACATGCTGTTCACCGAGGAGCGACCACGGTGTTCCGCACTTCCACGGTAACAGCCACCTTGTGTAGGAGTGTTCACGGTCCCGTCATTCTCCCTCTCTAAAGAACCCTCAGAGAGCCAACCCTTCCTTGGGAAGGCTGTCCTATCTCTCTGGACGCTACCAACTACGGCGCACATGTCCCACCCGCACTGGCCACCATAGGGTACGCCTGCTCACGACGTCCTCCGCACACGATACTCAGGAGGGAGTGTCATACCTCCACACCCAAGCTTCAGTGGTCGCAGCGACAGCAAGAGTATCATACCTCCCCGTCGTGCCACAAGATACCTCAACCCGCGGACCACAACCCTAGCCTCAAGACGACAATTAAGGAGTCTCATACCTCCAAAACCAGACATCCCTCAGCCTTAGGTATCTCGGCCCCCAACCTCGACCAAGGAGTCATGCCCGACTACCCAGGAATGTTGTCACATTCCCTGGTCCTAACGACACGATCCCACACTGTCTCGGCTCGCAAATAGAAAACTAGGAAAACCATTTTCCAAAATAGGCCAACTATCTCTTTAAAATCATTTTCAAACCATTTTCATATCTTTGAAAACTCTTCCAAAACCTCAGCAAAACGACACATCAGGTGTCCTGAGGGACCACCACTGATGACCCACAATCCCATCTCAATGGGACAAAACAAATCAATCCGGAAAATACTCAGAAATCAGATTCATAAACCTATTTGGGTCTTGATTCGGCATGGTGAAATCCATTGAATCGGTTGACCAGAAGGATTCGGCAGGTCGAATCAATTAGAGGACCAAAACTGTCAGAAAAACGGCATGCCGAACAGATTCGGTATACTGAAATTCACTGATTCGGCTTCAGTATGTCGAATTCCGCGAATCCCAGAAAATGGCCCAAAACCCTACTTTTCAAAATCGCCCAAAGTGGGAGCCCGATCGGACTCCCTTAACAACCACTAAAAATCTCACATAAAACATAAGATATAGACCCTCGAGTCTACTCCAAATATACATAAACAAAACCAAAATCCATTAACCATGCATCAAGATATAAAATCACAAAGGCATAAAGGTCGAAACAACCCAAAACTCAACCACCGACATAACTGCCCATAAATCCACGATAAATTCTTATAAAATCATAATAAATTCTAGGAATGTAAATTTACTTAGATTTCATGCAACCCTATCAATTTCCACCAATTTCATGCTATCTATTACACGGGTTGGAGATGCATACCTGAAACGAACCCCAACGAATCCTCCGGTCAACTCCGACGACCACAACGTCCACTAGGCTTCCTCGACCTCAGGGACGTAACTCCAGAGCTTCCCACGCTGCCATGAGCCGCTGCACGCCACCGCATGCCTCCAGCAACATGCGAGCACACCAAACAGAGGAAGGAGACACAGGGAAAGAGGGACAGGGGAGGGAGAGTAAAAGAGAGAAAGGGAGAGAGAGAGACAGGAAAAAAGGTGGAGTGAGATGGAGGGAGGGAGGAAATGAGTGGAAGGTGAGGAAGGAGAAGGGAAGTGGCGTGCTCGAGACGGAGAGAAAAGCACGAGGAAGAAGGGAGAAGCTTGGGTCGTGCATGGCAGAGAGTCCTGGCTTAAAAAGCCACGTAAAGAGAGAGTAGGTGGCCGCACGCATGCAACCAGTCAGCCACGCACACACCCACATTTCCCTTAGCTACTAGCCTTGCCAACCACCGCACAGACCCAACAACCCACCACAACCAAGAGACCAACTGCAAGTCTCTACAATCGGTCCACAACGTGGACCCTACACGGACTCCACACTTGGGCCCCGCAAGCACTGTGCCACAATGCACAGTGCCAACCACGCACAGGGAAACGCAAACAGAAGCCAGTCCACGATGCCCAAACTCAAAAACACAAATCCACACAATAGGCCTCGGAATAGTAACACCCATCTAGGAATAAAATTCATAAAAATGTAAATATTTACAAAATGATTTTTACAGGTGTTACAATCATAAACTACACCTAGAGTCTTAAGTTCTAGCTCCTAAGCGTAGGACGCATGTTGACCTATGTCCAACGTAGGATGCAGCTAGCTCTACATCCTACAGCTAGACTATGCTCTTGAACTTGTAGTTCATTGCACAACACACAAACAATATTAAATTAGGGAAAGCACCTCTTAGCTTATCTATAGCTCAAACTCTATAGCAGGGAAGTTAAGGGGACAACCTAGTATTTCTATGTCATTTAATCTTGCTTCATCCTTAAAATAATGGAAATTCATGAATTAAATAGACTTAGAGTGTTAGATGCTAGAATCCATGTGTCTTACGTAAGACGCAAGAATTACTATGTCTAACACCAAAAATCTCTAATTTCTTATAAATTCCTCCTAAAAATCCTCTACATCCTAATCATATCATAAATGGGGTCAAAATATAACTAACATAACAATAATAACAATGCATGCAATCTACTTCAAACTTCCAAATCCATTTAAATCCCTTCTAATTAGGCATGCATTCAAATAATTGTCTAGGCTGTAAGACGCTATATGTAGACACCTCGATTTTGAAATCACTTGGCAGCAGGCTCCTTTGGATGATGCTCTAGTTACAACCACCAAAATCCTAGTCCATTTAAGCCCACACAAGCCCATTCAGGCCCACACTAGTCCACTATGACCTAATTAAAATTAAAAACAAACAAAACACATTAAAACAATTAAAATCCAATTAATCAAACAAAAACCCTAATTCAAGTCCAAATTAAATAAAATCCACTTAAAATGCAATTAATCAAACAAAAACCCTAATTCAAGTCAAAATTAAGTAAAATCCACTTAAAATCCAATTAATTAAGTGAAAACTCAAATTAAAGTTAAAACCCATTTAAATCATTTAAAATCCTAATTAATTGAACCAAAAATCCTAAATTAAATCCAAACCCTAATTTAAAATTCAAAACCCTAAAAACCAAAAATCCTAATCCAAAAAAAAACCTAATTAAACTCAAAATCCTAATTAAACAAAAAACCCTAAAACCCATAAAAATCCAAAAACAGAAATAAAACAAAAACCTAAAATAATTAAAACCCTAATTCAAAACAAATTAATTAAACCCTAAATCCCAAATTTAAAAATCAAATTTAAATCACAAAACCCAATAATAATAAAAACCTAAAAGCAAAACCCTAAAATCCATAAAAATTCCAAACCAAAAAAAAACTAATATAATTAAAACCCTAATTTAAAACCAATTAATTAAACCTTAATTATAAACTTAATTAAAATCAGAAAACATAAATAATAGCCTAAACCTAAAACCCAAAATCCATTTAAAAACCTTAAAAAAAAAACCTTAAAACATAATAAACAAAAGAAAACAAAAAAACCAAACCCTAAGCTTGTCGCATGCCTAATAAGCCCAATTAATGCTTAAACGAAAAACCTTATAAACAAGAAAATTAATTCCGGCGACCTCCGCCATCTCCGGCGACGTTTTCGGCAGTCAATCTCGAGAACTCTGAAGCACATCCTTGACTCCCGCAATCTCTGGGCCTTCCACCTTGGTCACGCGCTCAATCCTATGACGCTCAGCCCTTGCGAGGGAGGTCAACGGCGTGGGAGAGCTCTGTCGGAGTTCAAACGGGGCTCGCTGCCGACAAACCAACCCATCAACATCGAGTCTCCCCAAGCACATTCAGCTTCCAGCCCCTTCCGGTGCCTCGATCCCTAGAGCAAACCACACATCCTTCCACACCCAGAGCGCCTTCCCCAGCTTCTTTTTGCAACTTAGAAGCCTCCAACCAGAGCGTCGCCGGAGCACACCACCGTCGACCTGTTTCGCCGGAGAAGACACCCCGCTCATCAGGTATTCTTCTCCCCCCTCCATTTCAATTCAAGCATCCCTTGTTAGGTCTAGAACACTTCACCAGTGTTTTAGTTGCGATTCGCCGAAGGGATCACCCCTGTCCACCGACGTCGTCGTCTTCGGTGGTGGGTTCACCACAGAGGAGACCTTGGGCCTCCCTAGTCTTGGCCAGGCCCCCGTGGCCTTTCCTTCATCTCTTCTCTCCTCCTCTTCCTTCCTCCTCCCCCTGGTCTCCCTTTGCTCAAGGGAAGCCCCCCTGGCGTCCGTGTCACCCGCCGCTGTCGCCGCTGCCCTGCCACAGTCGACCGACGTCGATGGAGCATCAGAGCCCCCCAAGCGCCGCTGCAACCTTCGTGCACTCCCCCAACGGTCCTCAGGCTCCCACGAACCCTAGAGAATCTTTGTCCCACTGCCTGGACTACTGCAACACTCCGACGACCCACCACTGTCGTCACCGTCGATAGGGAAACAGGAAGGATGACTCCCTCACTCATGAAGCCGTCTATTGCCTCTAGAACGTTCGCCGAGTCTCCCCAAAGCTTCCCCGATCTTCGCCATGCCAAGCAACCACCTCTAGATGCGCCACAGTAGCAGCCCCCCGTCGTCGGTGGGGGGGATCGACGGCGCGTTCCAGCCGTTGGGAGCTCGATTGCCACCGTCGGATCCTCCCCCCCATCTCCTCCTCTTACATTCCCCCATCTCTGATCTCCGATCAGACACCGGGAGGAACTCAAAGAAGCCCCCAGGCCGTCACCACCGGCGATCTTCGATTCACCGACGGTGATTGTTAATGTTATTTCTTTTTTTTAAAGGAGACCCTGTGATTTAAATATTCTCATTTAGATCCTTTTTCTATTGCACTTGAGTCCTTTTATTTGTGTTTAAGTCCCTGTCATTTTAAATAATCTTTTGTTTCTTTTATTGTTCTTATAAATATTGCATTCTTTACCCTATTTCTTTTTAATTTCATTTTTAGTTTTGTTTATGCATGTTTCATCACATTTAAACCCCTGCATTTATATTTTATTTATAATTAAGTCCTAGACATTTGCATTTAAACCCTGGAACTTTTTAAAACGAGTTTTCCTTGTGAAATTTGTATTCTAAACCCTAAAAGATTTAAAAATCACACTGACCATCATTAAAATTGAATTTTTATCACATTTAATTCCTGAGCTTTTGCAATAAGCCCTAGAGTTTTTTAAAATGAGTTTCTTCTTGGAAATTTTGCATATTAACCCTAAGAAATTACATAATTATACTGATGATTATAAAATCCCATTTTTTATCACATTCAAGCCCCTGGAATTTTGCACATAAGTCCTTGAGTCCTTAATAAATAACTCTAGAACATAGAGAATTTGCATATAGACCCTTAGGTTAACTTTAAATCCATCATTTAAGGTTTTAAATGTTTTCTTGCATATTTTTAATGTTTTTCACTTATTGCACTTCAAATTTTGCATAGATTCCATTTAAAATCATGTTTTCATTGTGAATTGACCTTTAGCTTCACATTTTAATCACATTTGCACTTATGTATGAATTTTGCACTTTAGACCTTGAGTTTTCAGGAAATTACCCAAGTGCAATTTTCACACATCTTAGTGCCACATGCACATTTGATCCATCATCTGCATGTTAGAATTGAAGTCATGAGTACATTTTTGATCTCGATTCTCATCCTTTTGTGAATTTTACATTTTAGTTATCGTGTTTTTCCTTTATTGCGTTTACATCATTTTATTGCTTTTCACTTCATGTTTTTTTGAAAATAACATTTTCTAGACATTTTGCACACATTTTGACATGTCTCAGACCATGCATCATCTCATACATGCATTTATCATGTTTGGCCATTAAAATGACCAATTTGCCACTGTTCAAGCCATCCCTCAGCACTTTTTTATCCATTTAGGCACTCATTCATGCAATTCACATAGTTTCCATCACATTTGCACATCGATCCCTCCTTTCTAAGTGAGATTGCTTCTCATGTGTTTCTTTCTTGGATTTTTCTCCACTTTGTTTTCGGAGTCCCTCACCTCACTTTTGATTCGATTCTCTTTAATCCTACCTTTCGGATTCTTGATTGGGTTTGGATCTCATCACCCGTGGGCGTACACGAACTGACCGGAACGCCCACATTGGCCCATTTACGAATTATTTCTCCTTTCTGAATTTCACAACTTTTCCTTGATTCCGAGGACTTAGGTTAACTCCACTGTCTATCTTTTTGATGTCAGCATAGTTTTTCGAGGTGTTCCTTCCAGAAACCTCATCATTTCATACTTTTGCGATTTCGTCATTTCATGTGGATTTCTTTGCAGTTTTCGCATACCATCATGCGTATCCATCCAGTCTTATCATGGCATTCATATTAGCATATTCAGAGCACGATCTAGGCTTAGCAAGCATTCATCTAGCTTTTAGCTAGCGATTTAGACTAGAAAGACCGAGTTCCTCAGACGTACGAGGGCACCTAACACCTTCCTCGTGTGTAATAGGAATCCTTACCTATCCTTTGGTTCGCAGACATCTGGCCTTTGCATTTGCATCTCATGCATTCGATCATTTGTGGTTTTCCTCGTCTTTCCCTTAAAAGACTAGGTGGCGACTCCTTTTCTTTTTGTTTTATCCTATCTTCCGCCTTCGCCATCTTGTCATGGCTGTGATCTCCTCTCTCTGGCGCGACTCCACGCTGGACCCTCAAGTTGGCATGGTCACAGAACTGGCGACTCCGTTGGGGAATACAAGATTCTGGCTTTTAGGTTAGTCTTTTTGCTTGCTTGCTGAGGCTTGCGCTTCATAGATTTGATTGTTTGCTTTGTTTGTGATTGTTTGTTTACCTAGCATGCTTTTTGTACTTTCTTTTATACACTTGCTCTGTCACTACACTCACATGCTATATATCTTGCCTTTTGATGTGATGGATGTTTTCTTTTCACAATCATGATGCCACGACACTTGCACATGCCATGATCATACCTTTTGCTTGTTGTTTGCTTGCTTGCTTGCCTTACTTGTGTGTTTTCTTCCCCTTTTGCACTTGACATGCCTAGGAGAGTAGAGACATGTTTGTTTCCCCTTCTGGTTAAAATAAAACACACAAACTCAGAGAACAATTAATAAGGCAAAA
>JAMKQA010007817.1:0-10609 GCA_024699735.1 Posidonia australis | reverse complement strand
TAGGGGCTTGGATAGAGTCTAGTGAGGTATGGAGTTGCCGTTCCCTTGTACTTGGTAGTAAGCATCCCAATGCTGAGGGCACTAATAAGATCCCACAAATCATTTAGCATGCATGCATCTTCTTCTGCAAATATCATCCTAAAAATGTCGTAGAGTATCGCTTGGTTCTCTTGGCTAGGATGTGACAATGACTTTCAGTTCAAGAGAATCAAGAGGACATCGCCTAAACCAGGGGCATGTAAGCTGCTCTCGTCGGTTAGGACCATTTATGTTAGGCCAGGGGCATGTCAGCTGTCCTATGGTTAGACACACTGAGCCAGTACTCAACCAGAAGCATGTAAGCTGCTCTGTTTTGTCAAGAGTCGTCCATGTCAGGCCTGGGGCATGAAAGCTGTCCTATGGTTAGACGCTATGAGCCAACACTCGACCGGGGGCATGTCAGCTGCTCTGTTGGTTGAGGGCCCCGGTAATCCACTGGGGGTGCAATCATTAGATAATCCAGATCTTCCAAGTTTGATGGCCACATCTCATTACTTGGGTGCCTAGTCAGAACCAGTTGAAACCAGGGTTTTCCCTCAAAGTTGTAAGCAAGATTTAGTCTGTCCAACAACTCTCTGTCCAGTCAACTGTAGTTTACAGCTTTAGGCCAGTCTCTTTGGCTCTTACAATATCATTGTGCTGTATCTTTTATCTGTCTACTTTGATCTTGCTAAGTGTTGTTGAACGAAGCAAAATTGAGATCTGTTTCTAAAACAGTGTTTTGAGCATGTACTACAGGAGATCGTTTGCCCTTTCTAAGGAGTCTCGGGCCAAGAAAGCTGAAGTGCCTTACAGATCATGGGTTTCCCTACGATGGTGGTGCCAACACACTGCTCAGAAGTGCTCTAAGCATGGATCAGGCAGTTGACTAAAAGTGATCGCGACAAGCTGCAGATTTGTGGAATCTCTTCAAAGCTTCTGGATATCGCAAAGGTGGAGGTTGTCCGATACTTCATGTGTGCAGCAGCCCGATTCTGGAAACAGTCTCATCATGTTTTCTGCTTTGGGAGAATCAAACTGACTCCAACCTTGGATAAGGTCCACAGAATATGTTGTCTACAGAAGTTCCTAGGACCCACCGTCTTTATGCGGCGCAACGGGTATTCTTCAATCTTTAGTGAGCTAACTGGCCTATCAACCAGTGATTGTGGTCATCAGCTCATCTGTACAGACGGACTTTCTCCCATGTTTAAACTAGCTTACTTTGACAAAGTGGCTGGAATAGGCACCCCCTATCGCCTTTGAGGTCCTATCTGGACAGACGGAATCAAGGCACCCCCTCTCGTCTTTGAGGTCCTATCTGAACGGACGGAATCAAGGCACCCTCTCTCGCCATTGAGGTCCTATCCGGACGAACAAAATCAAGGCACCCCTATTGTCTTTGAGGTCCTATCCGAACGGACGGAATCAAGGCACCCCCACTCACCTTTGAGGTCCTATCCGGACGGACAGAAGAAAGGCACCACCTTTAGGCTTTGAGGTCTTATCCGGACGGACGGAGTCAAGGCACCCCTCTCGCCTTTGAGGTCCTATCCGAATGGATGGAATCAAGGCACCCCTCTCGCCTTTAAGGTCTTATCCAGACAGACTGATTCAAGGCATCTCCTTTTCTTTCTTCTAGACCACCGGACGGAGTCTGGATGTTCCTTTCCCTGGTTCGATCTGGACAGACAAACGTCGGAACCCTTTCGCCTTCGAATTCCTATCCAAACAGACGAATTCAAGGCAACTCATTTTCTTTTATAGACTACTGGACGAAGTCTAGATGTTCCTTTCCCTGGTTTGATCCGGACGGACGAACGTCGGAACCCTTTCGCCTTGGAATTCCTATCCAGACGGACGGACGGATTCAAGGCATCTCCTTTTCTTTCTTCTAGACTACCGGACGGAGTCTAGATGTTCCTTTCCCTGGTTCGATCCGGACGGACGAACCTTAGAACCCTTTTGCCTTCGAATTCCGATCCAGACGGACGAACCATGGAACCCTTTTCGCCTTCAAATTCCTATTTAGACAGACGGATTCAAGGCATCTCCTTTTCTTTCTTCTAGACTACCGGACAGAGTCTAGATGTTCCTTTCCCTGGTTCGATCCGGACGGACAAACCTTGGAACCCTTTCGCCTTCGAATTCCTATCCGAACGGGCGGATTCAAAGCATCTCCTTTTCTTTCTTCTAGACTACTGGACGGAGTCTAGATGTTCCTTTCCCTGGTTCGATCTGGACGGACGATCCTCAGAGCTGCCTTCTCGCCTTTGAATTCCTATCCGGACAGACGGAATCAAGGCCTCCTTTTTTCTCCTGTCTACACTTCCGGATGTAGTATAGATGTTCCCATCCTTGGTTCAGTCCATCTGGATGAAGCTCAATGCCCCTCTTTTTGTTTTGAGTGCCGCTCCTATTGGACGGAATCAAGGCAAACTGTTTGCCTCCTTTTTATGGGCTGATATCCCGAACTACCCAGGCAATCCTTATGATGCCCGATGAATTCCCCACTCTCCTTGTTCTACCCCTCCTTTGGGTGGGTAGCTCGAACTACCCGGATGACTTCCGTTACCAGTCAGTTTTTGATCCGTAAGCATCGTGAGTCTTGTTTGACGCTATTCCGACAAGTGTGATAACCCGTCATGTCTTTAGGAGTTGGTTGGTCGTCAACTTGTCATTTCTATTGGTTTCTCTATTTAGCTTCGGCTATGGCGCCAGGACTTCGGGTGCATTCACTGACTAGAAGTTGGTTGCCAGTAACTAACTCTTTTTTGCGGTTTCAGGTGGGGTGTCTTTGTCAACCCAGAGCATCGGTCTCTATCTCACTTGTCCTCTGACCTCGCTCAGGGAGGGGCATCTGTAGACACCCTAGTTTTGCAGGTCTACATGCTGGAATTGTGGTAGCTGGGCTTTTAATCACAAATGAACTCAAACACTGGTTTAGTCCTAGAGACAGAGAATGCCAAACCCAACTGTAAATGGTCTGAGCCGTGATCCAGGGCCATGCAGGCGCACCTCTCTGACGCAACTGTCTGGCGCATTAGACAGGCGCACTTCACTGGAGCAAATATCTGGCGCACCAAACAGGCACACCTCTTAGGCGCACCATGCAGCCGCACTGGACATATGCACCTGGCCGGTTCCCTGATCACAACCGTCGATCACTGTCGGTGCTTGGGCAGGCAGTGGGGTGCGCGGGGGACAGCAAGGTTGTTACAAGTGGTTAGTCTATTTGGAGGCTTCTTAGTTTGTTACAGAGTTGGTTAGTTGTTAGGATTTGGTTGAGTTTGTTACAGGTTGTTACAGCTGCCAGAGCTTCACCTATAAAAGGAGTAGCAGAGGCAGAGGTGAAAAGGTCTTTCTTTTGCGAGAGGAAAACAGAGAATTCCAGAGCGAGGGAGAAATCCAGAAAGAGAGAGGGGCTGGCAGAGGTGAGAAGTGGAGAATTCAGGCCACTTCCGGCGAGCTATAGAGGAGACGCGCATCGTCAGGCTTGGTACGCCCTCCTCCAACCTCATTTAGCTTCGAATTCAGTTTCCTAGAGCTTCCTTAGTCTTTCTGGATCATTTCCAATCAAGCCAGAGGCCTCCTCTAGTCGGAATCACTCCCTGGACCTCGTCGTCGCCGTTTTCCGACGATATAGGTGGGGGTGCTGGTCTAGGGCTTGTCCTTGGTCTTAGAACCCTAGGTCTACCTCTCCTAGCCTACCTCTTGCTTTTTCGCCCCTCCAATTCCCATTCCGATCGCTGCGGAGGTCTCCACCAGAGGATTGCTAGAATCGCGACGTTTCGTCGTCACTGGAGAAGATGATCGGAGCTAGAATAGGAACGCACACCTCCAACCACTCAGCGCCGCTCCGAGCCTCCAGGAAGCTTCCATAACATGCCCCCGGTACTACGGAGCCTTCAGATCCACGCCACGACATCTAGAACACGCCCGCGACCTCGCTCACTGGAGGAAAAACATCGAGGGCAGGCAGAGCTCCCCTTTGCGTCATCATCCACCATACTCGCTTTTGGAAGAAGAAAAAGGCTCCTCTCGATGCCCCGAAGCTTCCGCGACCTCCGGATCGCCGCGCCGTAGCTTCAGCAGTCTCCCTTCTTCCCCGACGCCATCGCTGGAGTGCCTCGATGGCGCGGTAGGTGGGAGGGCCACTCCCACCGTTGGAACCTCGATCCAAGCCGTTGGATCTTCTCCCCTCTTCTTCTTCTTGCTTCCCATGGGGTCTAATCTTAGACCAGACCATGGGAAAGCCTCTAATTAAAAAACATTTTTTATTTTAATAAACTTTTGAAATTTCTGATCTGTTACACTTAGGTCCTTTTCTTTATTGCAAATAGATCATTTTCTTACATTTAGGTCCTGAATCATTTTTTCATAAATCGTTTAAATAAAATTTTAACTGAATATATTGCATTATGCTCCCTGAACATTCAAAATAATGTTTCCTAGGTTTAAAAGTTTAACAAAAACCCCCAGAGTATCTTTTTTATGCATATTAATCCAATGTCTTTGCATTTTAGACCCTGAACTTTATTGAAAATCATTCTAAATGCATATTTTGTTGGTTAAATTGCATTTTAGACCCTGAACTTTATTGAAAATCATTCTGAATGCATATTTTGCTAAATAAATTACATTTAAAACCCTGAACTTCACAGAAACTCTTCTGAATACATTGTTTTTTGGTTAAATTGCATTTTAGCCCCCACACTTTACAGATTTCACACTGAATGCCTGTTTTCTAGGGTAAATTTACTATTTTGCCCCTGAAACCTTCATGGATCCTTTTTCTTGCATATTTTACCTTGAATTTCCAATGAATTGCATTAAATGCATGTTTTAGTGGCAGAATTTCATTTTAACCCCTAGGAACCTTCAATTTGACCAGAAATGCAGATATTTGCACATTTAACCCCAAATTTCTTCATAATTGCGTAGAATGTGTTTTTCTATGATTTAGGCTTCAAAGGCCCCTGGAATTCGTATTTTTACACTCACACATGCATTTTACACATTTTGTTGCACTTTTTCATGCAATTTTCTTGCCTTTTCTTTTTTATTTTGCACACGCTTTTCCAACTCTTTTCGAGCTTGGTTTTCTCGAAGTCTCCCGGATTCTTTTTGATTTTTGCATCTTTAGATTTGATTTGGCTTTCCATTGCCCTAGGGCGTACAGTAAAAGGCTTGATAAAGCTGACATGGTCTCGAAAAGAGGATTATTTTCCCTAATTTGATTTTCTCAGATTATCCAAATTTCAGTTAATTTACGAGACGCTTTCCGTGAATTTCTCAACTTTCATGATTTTCCTCAAATCCCGCACTGACAAAATTGTTAAATCTCGTGGAATGACGAGCTTCTGGAACTTACGACACCTTGCACATCTATCCTATGGCTTGAGCTCATAACCCAATCCTTCAAACTCGCGTATTCTTTTCGCGGCGATTGGTTCCACGATTCCCTGGCCATCTCGCCCGAGCGGTGCCCCTTTCTCATACCCCCATCTTTGGCATAGATTCTTGACCATCAAGAAAGGATTGCTAAAAGCGGCCAAATGGCTGGCACACTCGAGAATCAGAATAAAATTGACCGGTTCAAAACGGTCGACACGGTAAAGCACATCAGAGGGTCTGGAGTCAAAGCGGACAGTAAGGGGTGAGACTGAAGAGACCGCCTCAACTTTCTCCTTTTCGAGGTTTTCTGCCATCACAACGATGATGTCATTGTTCCAGCGGAATTTAATCATGCGATAGAGGGTTGAGGGGATGACTTGATGCTTGTGGAGCCAAGGGCACCCAAGCTGAAGATTGAAGGATGGTTTGAGGTCAACAACATAAAATTAAACCTCGAAACGGGCAGGGCCAATGATTAAGGGAATGGTCAGAATCCCTAATGCATCATGGTGCGTGTTATCGAAGACCGTCATTCCCTTTACAGTCGGAGTAATGTCCTCCGATTTGAAGCCCACCTGACTTGCAGTCCGTAAGGGGCAAACGTTCAAACCAGCACCATTATCAACCAGAGTAAGAGGAATGCAGAAATTTTGGTATTGCATCGCAATGAAAAGGGGCTGATTGTGATTTGTCCCTGCCAGAGGAAGCTTAAAATTGGAGAAGGAAATGACCTCAGGCGCATCTATCATTCCCACCATGTTTTCCAAGACTGAGGGTTGTATTGTTAAGGAAACATGGGAGGCCTGGAAGACTCGGAGAAATGCTTCTCTATGTCCAGCTGAGGTGTGGATAAGGTCCTAGATGGAAATATTTGCCTTAATTTTCTTTAGTTGGGCGGTAATGTTGGCTACTGGTGCATCGGTTCTGGTGGTAGGGTTAGCTCTGGTGGTAGTCTCCTCAAGGATTGGACCAAGAGTGGGGGTTCTAGTTTGGGTTGATGGGACCACAGGCTGGCTAGTCTTGTTTGCTGGGGCTGGGGCCTTGTACACCCTTCCCGACTACGTTACCTTTGCGCACATTTCGATGGTGTAACTATAGGACATGCGGTGGGTGTCCTGTGTTAGGTTGATGACCACAAGAGCACGGGCTCTTAACTCTATAGGGGTTGATGCTGGCAAAGTGGGTTCTGGTACTTGGTGGGCCGGGTTATGCCTCAGTCTAGCTAACAGGCTGATTGCTGGTGGGGCGGATTGCATTGTGGGTCAGGCAACTGTGTGCCTCGGTCGAGCAGTCAACTGAATCATGCTTACAGCAGAATTGACAGTATCAAGGAAAGACTGACTCAACTGATAAGAAGGGGATTCAGAAATATCATGGATGAGGCGAGAAGGATCAAAAGGTTCGACCTCACCCGAAGAAAGGGAATGCACTCCCGAAGTTCCTGGTGCATTCTCAGGCAGAGGTTGGCTGACTATATTGCCTGATGTGGATGCAGTTGTGTGTGGTGCCCGTGCAGCGGGCCTAAGCTTTGCCTCCTAAGTGTTAATGGTGATGACCTTGCAGTCAATCAAGTCCTGAATAGCATTTCAGAGTGTGTAGCAGTTGTCCGTAGAATGCCCGGTGGTTCTATGGAAATTGCAGAATAAATCCGCCTTGTACCACGGTAGAAGTGGGTTTTGTGGCGAGCGAAATTTCCGGAAGCCTCAGCAGCGACACTACTTTCGGCAAAATGACACTCAAAGGCTCAACCAGAGGAGTATAGTCCCTCTCAAAGTGAGGAGGTCGCTTGGGTCTTGAGTAGCGCCCTTGCCTTGCCGGTGCTAGCTGGTAGACCGGTTCAGCGGTGGTTGTGATATGTGAAGTGCGTGGAGCCCTAGGTGTAGGTGAATAAATGACCTGATTTCGAGCTGGCGGTTTCACGACATTTGCTGGCATAGCAGGAGTTCCTACATAAGCTACAGCATTCCTAGCAGACTCCTTCCGGCCGAATCCAGTGTTATATCCATTATTATTGTTACTGGATCCGCTGGTAGCCATCGTCTGCTTGGCGAATGCTGCAAGCGCAGGGAAACTTCCGCTATTGAGTAAACCTTCTACGTGGGTGCCAACTTTAATCAGAGCAGTGAAAGTGGAGATAGGCTGAATGCTCAACAGAGCCCTAGTGGCTGGCTGCGCTCCTCGAATAATGATTTCAATAGACTCCTCGTCAGAGGGTCTATCGCATTCTTGTGAAGCGAGGGCCCGCCAGCACCCGACATACTCCCCGAATGGCTCGTGGGGCTTCTGGTTTGTTGCGACTAGGTCCTCACACTTTGGGACAATGTCAAGATTAAAGGAGTACTGCTCCAGGAAAGCTTGACTCAAATCGTTCCAAGTTCTGATGGTGGCCATATCCAGCGATGTGAACCACTTCAGAGTCGGACCGGTGAGACTTTTCTAGAAAACGAGAATAAGAAGCCGCTCGTCCGCCTGGAGTTGAGCGAGATCACCGCAGTATGCCCTGAGATGCGAAATAGGGCAGCCTTTCTCGTTGTACTTTTCGAATTTCGAGATATGGATGTTCGGGGAGAGTATCACCTCTGGAAAGTAGTAGAGGTCCCGGAATGAGAAAGACTGGCGGTCCCAGCCTTGCACTTGTCGGAGAGCCTTCTCTAGGTCGTTCATCCTGGCGCAAAGTGTATTAGGCGTTGCTGCTGACATCGAGTGTGCAGTCAAGGCGGGTCCCACGTATGTTGTATCCAAAGCACCCATGTGCTCCTCTAGATCTATCATCTCGCCACCTAGTGCTGTGGCGTGATGACTAGCGTACCTGTGAGTGTGTGCCAGTGGTGGAGTGTATGCCGATGCCTGAACCTGATGCACGGGTAAAGAAATGTTGTATGGTGTAGTGCGTGTTGTTGTGTGGGAGAGTAACAGGTGTTGAACCGGTATGGATGAGTTCGTGGGCCGATGAACTCCCGTCAGCCCAAGAGGCTGACCACCAGTTGCCAGAGAAAGATGTTGTGGATATGATGCTACAGGCAGAGTGGCTAACCCTATCGTCGAAACAGCAGGAAGCTGTGGCGACAGCAGCAGTGGTAGAGTGTCTGGTGTTGCATGAATGGCTTGAGCAGGCAGAACAGGATCCTTAGGAACAGGACAGAGAGGTGCAGTCAAGGTGGGATCCAAGGAGAAAGCCAAGTTCTGCAGCCTTTGAGCAAGGGCTAGAAGCTGCTGAGACTGTATGGTGGCAAAACCATCGGTTGCAGTACCGAGGGTCGAAACAGCAAGTGGCAGGGATGTCAGAGGGGGCTGGAAGTTCAAGGAGGATGCGGGCTAGATCCCAATCTAAGAGACAATCACAGCAAACGGAGCGTCAAGTGAATGAGGGTCAACAACAGGACAGGGCATTGTCAGATCAGATACCCTAGAAGTTGTTATAGTGACCGCCTCCGTTGCAGGATCTAGACCAGTGAAGGTCTGCCAGTGTCCCGAAATCGGAGGGCGAGGAACTCCAGGTGCTGGGAAGAAGCCGCCATGGAGCGATGAAGGAACAAGTGATGACAGGGCAAAAAAGGGAGGAGGGGCAGAAACAGGAATCCCCTCCAAAGCAGTTGATGCAGAGATCTCAGAAGCTCGCTGGGCCATGATGGACCGCGAACGGGTGAGGACAGGGCTACGATTGCAAATAAAAGGACGACGCCTACGAGGAGCTATCGTCGAAAACGAGGAACAGCTCGGGAAGAGACAGTCGAGAATAATACCTCAAGAACGAGGTCATGGAAAGGAACTCCCAGGCTCAGACCTAGGAACTCGCAAAGAACTCAACTCCAAGTCAAGGAAAAGAAACCTAAATGTCAGTGAAGAAGAGAAAGAAAAAAGTGAAAATAAGACAATCAGAAGAAAATAAGTTAGCTATGTAGTATTGTTTGTTAGGGTGGCTTGAATGGCACACATGCATATGAATGCTACTAACATGCTCTCTCTCACCATGCATGTCCCACATGGGGATGACCACATGGGACGCACTCATGGGCTTGGGTTTTTTCGACTCTGGTCAAAAAGTAAGGTCCTCACTCTAAATCCTGGCCAAAGCGCAGGCAGTAAATGAGTGGTGCGTTGGTGGCCTCGTCTCCTACAGTAGCAAGGAGTTGTACCCTCTACTAGCACCGACACGACCCTGGACAAGGGGGACAAATTAACAACACGCTCTACGCCAAAGTTATAGAACGGGCTTCCAGAATCGTCCTTCGCAAACTGTGGGTGGACCGAGAGGAGAAGATGCATGTCCTATATGATCAAACACGCGATATACTTTGGTGTCTTTTACTTGCATTTTATTAAACCAGAGGGGATTGTGAGCATTCGTCTCTAGTTATGCCTTATTAATTGTTCATCTGAGTTTGTGTGTTTTATTTTAACTAGATTGGGAAGAAAACATGTCTCTACTCTCCTAATCACGGCAAATTCAAATAAAAGGAAAAAACACACAAGCATAGTGTAGACACCCCGATTTTGAGGTGACCCATGGATGAGCTTTCCAGTTGTTACTTTGGATGTGGCTGACCCTTGAACCAACCCTAAACCTATAGCAAGCCCGTAGCCCAACTAGAAATCCAGATAGGTAGGAGAGGGCACCTAGCTAGCACACTTACCGATCACACTTGTCCAACACACCTACCTAGCACACCTAGCTAGCACACTTACCTGGCACATCTAGCTAGCACACTTACCTAGCACACTTGTCTAGCACACCTACCTAGCACACCTAGCTAGCACACTTACCTGGCACATCTACCTAGCACACTTATCTAGCTCATTTAGATGGCACACTTAGTAGGCGCACCTCCCAGGCACACATACCTGGCTCCCAGCCAGTTCTCAGGCTGCGGGCTGTTGGCTTTCCACCTCCCACGGCTGTTACCTCTAGCAACGAATATGCCATGGAATCTTCCAGGCTTTTCGTCTACGAGGCTCCCTGCATTCCCATGAGTTACCCTTGAGAATTCCCTATAAATAGACCCCATAGGCCGTCATTTGAAAGGGCTGAATCATCTTGAAAGAGAGCCTTCTCCAGAATTCTGCAAACACCCACTTGCACTTGAGTTTTTCTTCTTGCATCCAGAGGTATTCTCAGCCCTTCCAAAGCACCTGGGAGCTTATTATCTTATGTCTTTCTTTTCTTCCTTGAAGGAACATCTACCTCGGACAAGGT
>JAMKQA010007816.1:0-11167 GCA_024699735.1 Posidonia australis | reverse complement strand
ATTTTCTCAATTCACGTGGATTTCTCTGCAATTTTTGCACATTGTCCTTCACATCCATCCAGTCTTGTCTAGGCACTCACATCAGCATGATAAGGACACAATTTAGGCATAGCAAACACTCATCTAGCCTTTAGCAAGCAAGTGGACTAGAAAGACCGAGTTTCTCGGACGTACGAGGGTGCTTGATACCTTCCTCGTGCGTAATAGGAATCCTTACCCATCCTCTGGTTAGCAGACATCCAGCCTTCCCATCTGCATCCCATGCATTCATCCTTTTGTGGTTTTCCTCGTCTTTCCCTAAAAAGACTAGGTGGCGACTCCTTTTTTCCTTTTCTTTTTCTTTTATCCTATCCTTGCGCCTTCGCCATCTTGGCATGGCTGTGGTCTCCTCCTTCCCTCCCTCGGGTCGGGCACGGTCACATTTGCATTCATATGCATCTTGGTTTTCCTCGTCTTTCCATCAAAAGACTAGGTGGCGACTCCATTTTCCTTATCCTTTTCTTATCCTTCTTTGGTGTTTCTGAGTTGAGTCTCCTTCCTCGGATTCACCATTTTTGTCGTACCCACATTGGGATTCTTTGTGTGTTTCCAAGCACCGAGGAATCGTGCAGGGTTCTATCGGCATGGTCATAGACACATAGCAGGCGATTAGTCAAGAAAGACCGATTTTCGGGTGTATGGGGGTGCCTAACACCTTTCCCATGCATAATAGGAATCTTACCCTTTCTCTGGCCCACAACAGTTAAGTGTTGCATCCATCAGGCATAGAGCACATATACATTCATTCATTTGCATCATTTTCTCGCATTCATATGCATTTTGGTTTTCCTCGTCATTCCATTAAATGACTAGGTGGTGACGCCTTTTCCTTATCCTTTTCTTATCCTTTTTTGCTGTTTCCGAGTCGAGTCTCCTTCTTCGGATTCACCTTCTTTGCCGTGACCATATTGGGATTCCTCATGTGTTTCCACGCACAAAGGAGTTATGCAGGGTTCCACCGGCATGGTCACAGGAACTGGTAACTCCGTTGGGGATTCTAGATTCTGGCTTTCGTCCGCTGGCATGGTCACAGGAACTTGCCACTTTTCGCTTGCTTAGCTTTTGTCCACTATTGCCTTGCTTCACATTTGTTTGCTTGTTGCCTTTACTTACACTTGCATGCTTGCTTCTTCATGCCTTTTCAGTTTGTGTGCTTTCTTTTACACATTTGTTATGCCACTATACTCACATGCCATATTACTTGCTTTTTGATGTGATGGATGTTCTTTTCTCACAATCATGTCAACACAACACTAATACATGCCATGATTATGCCTTTTGTTTGTTATATGGGTGACATTCTTGAGTATATTTTTTCTCTTTTAGCACTTTGCCATGCTTAGGAAAGTAGAGACATGATTGCCTCCCTTCCGGCTTAACCTAAAAGACACAAACACACAGAAAAAAAATAATAAGGCATAACTAGAGAAATACTTACAATCCCCTCTAGTTAAATAAAACGCAAGTAAAACACACAAAGGCATATCGCATGAATGATCATTTTAGAAAGCATGCATCTTCTCCTTTCTCGTGTCCACCCACAGTATGCAAAGTACAGTTCTGGTTCCCCGTCCTATGGCTTTGGCGTAGGATGTGTTGCCATTCTATCCCCCTTTGTCTAGGGTCGTATCGGTGTTAGTAGAGGGTACAACTAGCTGCTACTGCAGGAGTTGAGGGTGCCAACGCACCACTTGTTCACTGCTTACGCTTTGGCCAGGATTTAGAATGGGAGCCTTACTTTCTGACCAAAGTCAAAACCTAAACCCATGAGTGCATTCCATGTGGTCAACCCCATGCAGGTCATGCATGGTGAAAGAGCGCATTTTAGGACATTCATATGAATTGTGTATCATTCACGCAACCCTCATAACTCGCATTTGTCTGTGCGTCTTTGTCCAGGTTCTGATATCTGATCTTCTTGCTTGTCCCTCATAGGTAGCTGGGTGTGAGGTCTTGGACTAGAGCTCAAGTGTCTCCATTGTGGGCGGCCTCTCGTGGTCTCTCTCTTCTCTTTCTTGAGCTATTTGTCGCTTTTGACAATAGCTCGTCCTAGAATTCGTGCGTCTGCTCTTCACCGTTGCCAGATTCATACTCTCTTGTGGTCAGCCATGGCCCAACTGACCAGTGAGCCTCCTGTTGTTGTTCTGGAGGAGATCTCAGAATCGGTTCCTCCATCTCTCACTTCTTTTGATTCTCCTCTCCATGCATTCCGTTTTAGGATATAAGGGGACTTTGTACCCACTTTGGGGCATTTGCAGGCACTCGTCGCTCAGGAGCCTGTCACCAAATCCACTGCGGTGATCACCACACAGGTTCCAGAAGTGCTACTAGATGCATCTCTTTTCTCGAGCTTTCCTATTCCAGGAATTCAGTCGGCTACAGCTACATCTACTGTAGGGTCCATCCCTCTCCTGTTCTTGCCTTTTGACTCATCTATTGGTGAGTTTTCTGCTAGGGCATGGCTCTTGCAAAAAGAGGCTGCAGGGCATGGCTCTCTATCTTGGTCCTATCTCTGCTCCTTTTCCCCTGAGGTTTTGGTGCAGACTACCTTAGCATTGCAAGCTCATCCCACAACAGTTTTGCCCATGCCATCGCCTTAGCTCTTCACTACTCCAGCGATAGGGGCATCATCTCTACCTCCTGCAACTTTAATGCACTTTGCACAGCATATGACTCCACCACCTAGTGGCCAACCGTTCGGGTTCGCTAGGGAGTAGTATACCTTGAGCTTGTTGCTCGGAATTGTACCAGTACAAAAGTTGCTGCTCTCTCACTCTGCATCTTACACAATACAACATGCAATCCATTCATTCCCTTTGCATCAGATTCAAGCTCATCCACGCATGACATCACTACACTCAGCACCTACGCACGGGTATGTTGGCCCTTACGCTTCGACACCAGGAGGCATTAGGGTGGATCCGGAGGAGCGCACACGCGCGACCTATATGGCATACGTAGCACCTGCATCAGTTGCTCCTATCTTGTCAGCAGTAAGTTCAGACGCCCTCCTAACTAGAATCGACGATCTAGAAAGAGCACTTCGTCAAGTGCAAGGTGGGGAACACTAGTCCTACCACTTCCGAGACCTCTACTATTTTCCAGAGGCGACACTCCCCTTGAATTTCCATATTCTGGAATTCGAAAAATATAACGATAGTGGCTGCCCAATATCCCATTTGAAGGTGTATTATGGAGACCTCACGTAGCTTCAATGCGACGAGAGGCTTTTGATCCGCTTGTTCTAGAAAAGTCTGACAGAGCCAGCACTCAGATGGTTCACATCTCTCGACATGGCCTCTATTAAGACTTGGAATGACCTCTCTAAGGCGTTCCTGGAGCAATACTCCTTCAATCTAAACTTGATCCCTAAGCGAGAGGATCATGTTGCTATCAAGCAGGGACCCCACGAGCCATTTGGGGAGTATGTTGGTCATTGGCGTACACTAGCCTCCTAGATCAAGGATAGACCCTCCGACGAGGAGTCTATTGAGATCATTATAAAAGGAGCACAACCAGCGACTGGAGCTCTGCTTAGCGTTCAACCCATCACTACTTTTGTGTCACTGATTTGGGCTAGCACTCGCGTAGAGAGTTTGCTGCATAGTGGGAATTTCCCTGCACTTTCTATGTTCGTTAAATAGGCCACGGTTACCGGCAACAGCTTCAACAACAACATTGCCAGCAATGTCAGGAAGGCAAACATCGCTTTCATTAAGCCTTCTGTGAAGCCTGCTGGAGTAGAGGGCCAACCTGATCTGAGTCAGTTAGCATTTGCACCTAGCTCTCCACACACCACATACACACACTCCATCGTTAAACCAGTGCATCACGTCGCACTAGTCCGACAAGGAAAACAACCTAAGCAGAGGCGCAGACGTCGCACTGAAAGTGACTTCACTCCGTTAGGTCGGCCGTTGAGTGCCATCTTCACTTAGGTTGTGTCGCTTCTGCGACTCCCAGATCCTCGTCTGCCACCAGTCCCACTCCCGAGGTGGTATGATGCGAAGGTGCATTGTGATTATCATCGAGCTCCAGGGCACTCGATTGACGATTCCCACACTCTCCAGGATGTTGTTCAGAGCTTAATCGATAAAGGGGCTATTGTCGTTAGTGCACAGGAGGCAGTATCCACACCTGCACCAACATCTTCATACCCTAGGGTAGCAAACCTCTCCTCATCTAAGCTTGTAAGCTTCGGAGATGTCGGAACTTCAGGGGTTTATTTTCTTTCTCCCAGCCCTTTTTTGGGGAATCTTTTCGATCACGTCAGCCTTGATCTTTCTCTTGCTGATTCCTAGATCTGTCCGATGACACATACGTGCGCCATTCTTGTTCCCATTCCTTTGCAGGAGGTCTAGCCCAAGGTTTGCCAACTTGCCATGCACCGGTCTGACTCAGAGTGAAGGGAGCCAATAGTGAAGCAATTACAGATACTTCAGATTCAACAATAAGTGCAGTCTTCTCAGCTAGCAACATAAGCCTTGTAACAGAGACTGAAGTCGTGTCCTTTTTTTTGCTATTCTCTTTGTTATTTCATTCTTTACATTGTCATTATGCATTCAAAAAGAAAGAAAAGAAAAGCAAGAATCCAAAAGGAAAAAAAAATACAAAAAAAAACAGAAAACAACAAAACTAAAAATACTTTGCATATTAATAACTTCGCCTGAAAATCGGAAAATTTGCCTGCGTCGGATTGGAGTGCTCTTCCTCAAACGGCACTACTTATATGACCAAGTAGCAAGGTAGCCACACCTATCAAGGGAGCCGCACCTAGCAAGGGATTGTACATAGGCCACAACCTTCGGACCTCCGTGCATCCACCTACACCGACTTCCTCACTCCTCGCAACCTCCAGATGCCCTACCAGATGCCTCTAGCACCGTCAAGCTCGAGTCAGAGGAGGCACTATCGTCGAAGAAGACGTTGGGCTCAGGTAAGCATCCTCACCTTTTTTCCTTGCATGCATGCATCAGTTCTTCCTCCTTCTTCATCCTTGAGTCTGCGTAGCCGCGAGTAGAGAGTGGAAGTGTGCGTGGAGTGGGTGCAAGTTGCAAGTCTCTCGCTGGAAGCACACCGGCAGTCATCCCTTTTGTGTCAGGCCATGTAGTGGAAGAGAGAGAGAGAGCACGAAGAGCTCAGTGACCTCCACCCGGTCCTCTTCTTCTCCCTTAGTCCTCTTCTTCTCCTTTAAACATCCATTTTCTTCTTCCTTCCAACGGGAACCCATCGCCGCATCCATTCTCCCTCTGGCCATCGTCCTTCTGGTTCTTTTAAATCAACAACTAGTGGTCGGCCCTGCCTGACAAAGCTCAACATCTTCCCCTTTCTCCCCATTACCCGAGCAGCTCGTCTCCTCCCATCGATTCCACCTCAGTGATCCTGACCTTGAGTCCTGTCGAAGTGTGCCCGAGGTCTATAACTTTGGGTGCAAAGGAGGCTTATGTGCGAACTTCTTCGCCGACGAGGTGCGGTGAGGACGGCGGATGGCATGCGTTGCATTGGCGCAGTGTCCATGCATGTCCTCTCTTCTTCTGGTCTCCATCCGTGTCTTCAGGGTGATTTCTCACACATCTTTGCCGTTCCTCATGACTGGAATGAGTGACAGAGTCCAGCAGGAGTGGTGACAGCCTCCACAGCAGCCTCCACACCTCCATCCTCTTCAGCCTTCTAGTCCTCCATCTCCTCACCATCTTCCACAGCCTCCACCTCCAATCTCCTTTCTTCTTACCAAACCAGCGTCCTCTCTCATAACTTGACATCCAACAGCAACATGTAGCCCATGCAACCACGAGAAGAGAGAGGGAGGAAGAGAGAGGCCTTCACACCAGAGAGAAGCCCACAACCTTAGTCCGTCCTTCACCTCTTGTCCCAAGCACCCCCACCTCTTAGTCCATGCATCACAGGGAAAGAATGACGGAGAGAGGGGAGAAAACACGTAGAGAAAGGAAGAGAGTAGCCCATCTTTCTCTCTCTTATCACCTCATCCCAATCTTCCTTTATTTAGCCTCCATATGGATTCATGGAATCAACATGGTTAGCCCTTGCATTAGGGTAGGGAGAAGGAGAGAGGTCTGTAGGTTTGTCTTGTAGACTGGTCAAGCAAACCCCGATGATGGATTTGGGAAGCGAGCCAAATCGACGGATCTTGCAGGCGAGTCACCACAACGAGACTCAATGACGACCTTGCTCAATGAAAGCAATAGGCGAGGATGGCTAGCGAAGGTCACCAAAGATAGGATAGGCATTGACATTTCATGTCTTGCATTCATCACCATCCGCATGTGTTTACATGCATGCATTTCATGCATAACCTTATGCACATCCATACATGCCATCTATACATCTCATGTATATTTTCATATAAATTCTCATGCATATCGTATTCTTATGCATATATTTCATGCATTCATCTTCCCTCATGCATTTCATGCACATTTCATGCATATTTTCATGTATATATATTTTCATACATATTTTCATGTATATATATTTTCATGCATATCGTGCTTTACCGGATTGAGTTTTCCTTCTATGCAACATTTCACACCCATGATTTGATTTTACAGTTTTGTTTCATATTAGTTTTCTATATTGCCTGAGGGCGTACATTAACAAGCCTAACAATGTCGACATAGACCTGAATAAGGATTATTTTTCCTTATTTGATTTTCTTGGATTTTCCTACTTTATGCTATTTTGCATGACGCTTTCTGAACATTTCTGATTTTTTACATGATTTTCGTCATCGCCCAAGGACGTACAGTAAAGTAGCATTTTCAATGCCTACATTGTCCCTTGGATTATTTTCTTCATTATTTCTTCCTTTTGTGCAATTTCACTTGGGGCTTTTCTTGTTTGATTTTTGCATTCACATTGGCATGATTTCGAGCATACATCTTAGGATTAGACAAGCATACATTGCTTTTTTGACACATAGCAGGCGATTAGTCAAGAAAGACCGATTTTCGGGCGTATAGAGGTGTCTAACACCTTCTCTATGCATAACAGGAATCCTTACCCTTTCTTTGGCCTATAGCAGCTAAGTGTTGCATCCATCAGGCATGGAGCACATACGTATTCATTCATTTGCATCATTTTCTCGCATTCATATGCATTTTGGTTTTCCTCATCTTTCCATTAAAAGACTAGGTGGCGACTCTTTTTCCTTATCCTTTTCTTATACTTCTTTGGTGTTTCCGAGTCGAGTCTCCTTCCTCGAATTCACCATCTTTGTCGTGACTATATCGGGATTCTTCGTGTATTTCCACGCACCGAGGAGTCCTACAGGGTTCCATCGACATGGTCATAGAGGTGCTTGGCTTCGACAATCATTTAGAATGCAATATAATATTGCTTATGCGTGGATGCATGTTGGCAGAAATGTAGGTTGTGGTTTTAACATGCAATGCATGACCTTGAGTGTAATGAGGTTCCTCCTTCATAGCTTGCTTTGATTTGTATCCTAGAATGGCTCAAGGATTTGGCTCACTATCCAGAGCAGTTTGACACTTGCATGAGTGTGATTTGTCATAGTTAGGGACCATTGGGTAAAGGGAGTTGACCACATTTTTGCAAATTACATTGGCTTTTATTTTCTTTATTTCCTCTTTTGTCTCCTGCTTGCATTAAATGCCCAAAATGCCGTGTTCTACACTTCAAATTATTTCCTTTATTTTCGGGAGGTGTTGTATGCCTAAAGATTGGTGTTTAATGTTGAACACCCAGATCTAAGCATTCAACACCTCATGTCAGACTACTGGCTTTCCTTTCTTGTGGTTGTTAATTGGGAAGCAAATTTTTTGATTGGATTTGATTTCTTCATGATTGTTGCCTTCCTTGGGGGGCACATGCCTACATAAACTTCCCTTGGCATGTCCTCTGAGCACACCACAAATCTTTTCCTTCCTCTCTACCTTTTCTATTGTTAAGGCCTCCTCTGTTGGTTTCCATGGACTTGGATGATATTCCTTGTCATGCCTTGAGGGTGGCCAACTTTTCATCCCTCGCTGACCATGTGCAGCTTTGATTGGAGACGGTTCCTAATCATCTCATGAACCTCCTAATGAGTGGGAAGGCATGTATGTAAGTATGTATGTAAGTATTATTATTATTATTATTATTATTTTGTCTCATTTTCCTTCACTGTCTATTTTCTTTTCGCTATGCTCAGACTATTTCTTTTTTCTTTTTTCTCTTTTCCCTTTTTTTTCTTCTTTCTGGCAGCCCTTGGCTTCTCCCAATAATGACCGTGACAGCAAAGCTTATCAACTGGACTAGGTCCACACTTTTCATTCCTAGGCACTGAAAAAGTACAATGAACATTTAGAGGAAGCCGGCTTCTGTCAAGCCCTCCGAATGTTACGTCAACCCATTGACTGGAAGGCACTGTTCTAGCTTTGTAGGCTGTGGAACCCATTGACTCATACTTTCTTCTCATCTTCTGAGGAGTTTACTATTCTTTTGAAGGAGGTAAGTGCATTGTTGGGTCTTCGTCCGGCTGACCCAACTATTTACTCGTGGGATGCCTATCTTCTTCCAATTGGGATTATGGGATCATTTTCTCTTTTGAAGCACATTTTCGGATCTATAACTGTCCCTGAAGATTTGGTGCTAGATGGCTGTATTAATCTTGCTTCATTGTGGAAGTTCTTCTCCAAGTAGAGAGACCATATTTGCTTTGAGGCCACTTGCTTGGAATGCATCTTCATCTTGATTGGCGGGTTGGTACTTTTTCCCAATGAGAATCTCACCATTAGCGCGTACCATGTCGAGCTCATGTGTATGAGCATTCGCAATCTAGAGAAGAGCTTCAGTCAATCCATACTGGCATTCACCATTCGAGGTCTGTCCAGTGCGTGCGTGGGAGGGCCGTTTTTTGGGTCTCCTTTTCTGGTTTTGAGATGGCTAGATAAACACATCCTGCTACCTGCTCTTGATGTGAACCTTCCACTGGAGGAGTATGTTCACTGCATTTCTTAGTGTGAAGTGAAGCCACAGATGGATCTCTTCAACCAAGTTTCGGCATTCTAACTGCTGTATGACTGTGAGTATTTCTTGACTTTGATTGGGGCAACAGAATTCGTGCGCTACAATCCTTAGTGTTGCATCTTTATGCTAGGGATTCCCCCTACTATTCCTTCTATGTTGTGCTTGCGGACATGCTTCTTTGCATCAAAGGGGTTCCCCATGGCACATTGCTCAAGTTTACTTTCACACTAGCATCTGGGATGGAAAAGGGCACAAATTAGTCCTTTCTTCTCAAGAGGACAGGAGTGTAGATCGAGATGCCATTTCCTTTGTGACTTATGAAGTTTGGTATGAGGGTGTAAAATCCAAACCTTGTATTGAGTTTGTAAAGAAGCAAAAGGTGTAATGAGTCTATAGTCCTTTATTATTAATAAAAATGCAACCTTTTGATTTTTTGTGTACAATTTTTGAATACGGTTGAGTTTTAAATGACTCCTTGTGTAAAAAGTGTTGAACACCATTGCGTAGGTATTCAACATTAAATGCCTAAAATAAGACATTTAACATTGTTCGACTAATCACAAGCATTTAACGCTTTAACTTCTTAGTAACCATTGTACACCTTCTTGCTGTCGTTTAACGTCTCCGGTTCTTAGCATCGAACACCTAGGAATTGTCGTTTAATGTTAAAACCCCTTATAACCGTTGTCCTATGCATCGAGTGGTTTAGTATCAACTCTTCTCCTCTTTTCCGCTCTCTGGTATTCTTCTCCGACGATAATGGTGAGTTCCAATGCTCCAGTGGTTGTCCTTGTGGTGGCGGCACAGTGGTCTACTCCGTTCGACTACGTGAATGGTGACGGCGGTGTAGGGAGGTGTCGACGGTGGTGGCGTAAGGTGAGTGGCCTATGGAGGTGCATCCCTCCCTCTCTTCTTCCTTTTTCCTTCTTCATTCAGTTGGGTGGCTTGCTAAATTGAGTTGGTCCTTTGTAGGTGAATGCAAATATTTGGGAAGACATATATGAGGCCCAAGAAAATGGCATAGAGGGAAGACCGATCGTCAACCTTTGACGAGCTTGGGTTGGCTTCGTTGGAGATTCCAGAGGCTACTGAGGTGGCCATGGCAGTGATTGCAGTTGGGGCTAAGACTCAGGCAAAGGTGATGGTTCCCGGGGCTTCTACGACGACCGATGTAGCTATTAAGGTGGCTATAGAGAGGCCATCTCCTGTCAAGGAGACCCTAGATACACTAGGGGACATGGATGACTCTGGCAGTTCGGGTACGGAGTCGTTCGTCCCATCAAGCGAGGATTCAAAGAAGACGACATCGGAGGAGCTGATTCTTAAGGCAGGATCCACTGTTGCTCCTCTTCCTTCTCCTACTACTATTGCTTTTGGTGAGGATGACGCTTGGTACCAGATCATCTTCGGCCATAGGAGGTGATGTAGCTTCTCCAAACTTCTCACGGGCCCATATTCCCCGTGACAAAGTGTAACGCCCCGATCCCGGGCACGCTACCAAAACACAGTATCAAGCATAATTACACTAATTACAGAAACATCAAATAACTGTAACTAAGGCTCACCTTCAGGATTACAATGTACGGCTAGAAGCTCCAACTCCTGCACCAGAACCCGACTGCACGCGGTTCGCACCTGAAAACCAAATAGCACGCATAAGTGACATCTAAGTCACCCAGTACGTGCCCCAAAACATACAAACCACAAAACCTCGACAAAACCATAAATCTCACTTTTTCAAAACTTGGTTTTCTCTTTTTAAAAATCATCCTTTCTTTTAGTAAACAATCACTTGGGAATTCAATCCCAATCCATGCTTTTCAAAAGCCATATCTCTTTTCTTTTCTCAAACATCTTGGAAATTTGTTCCAAGATCACATTTTCTTTCAAAACATTCCTTTACATTCTGTAACCATGCCGGCGAGAATGGCAAAAATAAACAATATCGGCAAAGTCACGGCAAAAAATAAAATAATATGCAAATGCAGGAGTCGCCACCTAGTCTATTCAAATGGAAGACGAGGAAAACCATATAACATAAAAATCATGCAAAACAATGAAAAAGGTCTGCGTAAACCAGAAAATATGGGTAAGGATCCTTGTTACGTACGAGGAAGGTGTTAGGCACCCTCGTACG
>JAMKQA010007815.1:0-11812 GCA_024699735.1 Posidonia australis | reverse complement strand
GTTTTTTCCCTTTATTTGAATTTGCCATGATTAGGAGAGTAGAGACATGTTTGCCTCCCCATTTGGTTAAAATAAAACACACAAACTCAGATGAACGAGTAATAAGGCATAACTAGAGACAAGTGCTCACAAATCCCTATGATTTAATAAAACGCAAGTAAAAGACACAAAAACATATCGCATGATTGATCATATAGGGCATGCATCTTCTCTTCTCGCTCACCCATAGTTTACGAAGGACAATTCTAGTAGCCCATTCTATAGCTTTTGCATAAGACGTGTTGCTAGTTTATCCCCCCTTGTTTGGGGTCGTGTCAATGCTAGTAAAGGGTACAACTCCATGCTACTGCAAGAGACGAGGCCACCAATGCACCACCCGTTCACTGCCTGTGGGACATGCATGGTTAGAGAGAGCATGTTAGTAGCATTCATGTGCATGTGTGCCATTCATGCCACCCTAACAAACAATTGCATAGCTAACTTATTCTTTTGTTGTCTTGTCTTCACTCTACGCATTAGGTTCTTTTCCTTTGCTAGGTATAGAGTTCTGTGTTCAAGATCCCATGTCCGAGCCTGGGAGTTTCTTTCTGTAACCTTAATCTTGAGGCATTGTTCTCGACTATCTTTCCTCGAGGTATCCGTCATTTCCGACGATAGCTTCTCGTAGGCGTCGTCATTTCACTCACAATCGCAGCCCCATCCTTACCCATTCGCGGTCCATTATTGCCTAGTGAGCTTCTGAGACTATTACACCAACTACACTAGATGGGATTCCTATTCCTGCCCCTCCTCCTTCCTTCACTTTGTCATCAGTCGTTCCACCTTCACTCCATGATAACCACTTTTGGGCGCTTGGAGTTCCTTGTCCACCGGTTTCAGGACACTGGCAGACCATTGTTGGTCTGGAGCCTGCAGCTGAGGTGGTTACTATGACTACCACCAGGGCATTAGATCTGATGATGCCCCATCCTTCAATTGACCCTCTTTCACTTGACAATGAACTAGCTACGATTGCCTCATCAGTAGGAATCCGACTTGCAACATCTTTGAGCATCCGGACCCCTTTGACATCCCTGCCGCTTGATCTTCCAACCCTCGGTACTACTACCAATGGTTCTACCACCATACAATCTCAGCAACTTCTGGCCCTTGCACAGAGGTTGCAAAACATGGCTTTCTCTTTGGATCCCACTTTGACTGCTCCTGTTTGTCCCATTCCTAAGGATCCTGTTCCACCTGCTCAAGCACTTCACGTTGCATCAGTCACACCACCACTGCAGCCGTCGCTACAGCTTCCCGCTGTCCCGACAATGGGCGTTACTACTCTGCCTATAGTATCACTACCATAGCATGCATAATATATTCCTCCCTCCACTGGTGGTCAGCCTTTTGGGTTGGCCGGAGTTCACCGGCCTACGTACCCAACTGTCCCGGTTCAGTAGCTGTTGCTCCCACACACAAGAACACGGCCCACACATCATAACATTTCTATACCCTTGCATTAGGTACAAGCTTTAGCATGCACACCACCACAAGTAGCACACATGCATGGGTACGTTGGTCATCACGCCACGGCACCAGGTGGCGAGATGATAGATCTAGAGGAGCACACGGGTGATATAGACACAGCGTACGTGGGACCCACCCTGGCTACATACTCAATGTCAGTAGCAACCCCCATTGCACTTTTTGCCAGGTTGAATGACCTAGAGAAAGTTGTACATCAAGTCCAGGGCAGGGACTGCCAGTCTTTCTCCTTCTGGGACCTCTACTATTTCCCAGAGGTGGTACTCCCTCTGAACTTCCACATCCTGGAATTTGCGAAATATAATGGGAAAGGCTGCCCAATTTCACATCTTCGGGCGTACTATGGCTATGTCGCTCAACTACAAGTTGACGAGAGACTTCTCATTCGCCTCTTCCAGAAAAGTCTTACAGGTCCAGCTCTAAAATGGTTCACATCGCTGGATATGTATACCATAAGGACCTAGAATGACTTAAGCCAAGCTTTTCTGGAGCAGTACTCTTTTAACCTCGACATGGTCCCAAAGCGTGAGGACCTGGTCGCCACCATGTAGACGCCCCACGAGCCGTTCGAGGAGTACGTCGGGCACTGGCGAGCCCTCATTTCACAAGTGCACGATAGCCTTGTAACGAAGAGTCTATCGAAATAATAATTCGAGGGGTGTAGCTAGCCATTGGAGCTTTGCTTAGCATCCAGCCTATTACCACTTTTGCATCCCTGATCAGAGCTAGCACTTGTGTAGAGAGCTCGCTAAATAGCGGAAGCTTCCCAGTGTTAGCAGCATTAGCAAAGCAGACCATAGCTATCGGCGGAACTAGTAACAGCAACGGTGGTAATAATGGATCCAGCACTGGCTACGGGCAAAAGAAAGACTCCTCTAAGAATGCTGTGGCATACGTAGGGGCTCCTGTTATGCCAGCCAATGTGGTGAGCTCGCCAGCTGAGAATCAGGTTGTTTACTCTCCTTCACCTAGAGCACAACGCACATCACAAATCACTACCACTACCAAACCGGTCTACCAGCCTGTAACGGTAGGGTAGGGGCGCTACCCAGGGTCAAGACGACCACCACGCTCTGAGAGGGACTACACTCCTCTGGTCCAGACGCTATGTGTCATACTTCCCAAGGTTACTGAAGCTTCCGAAAATCCGCCCATCGCCAAACCCACTTCCATCATGGTATAAAGCAGATTTGTTCTACAATTTCTAGAGAACCGCAGGGCACTCTACGGATAACTGCTATACACTCCAGAATGCAATTCAAAGCCTAATTGACCGAAAGGTCATCAGTATTCACACACAGAAGGCAGAGACCGTGCCCGCTGCACAAACACCTCATTCACCTGCATCCACATCCAGCAACATAGTCCACAAACCTTTGCCTGAGCATACGTCAGGAACCTTGGGAGTCTATTTCCTTTTTTCGGATGAGGTTGAATATTTTGATCCTTCCCTTCTCATCGGCTGAGTCAATCCTTCATTGAAGCTTCCAACACTATTGTCAATATGATCTAGTTAACTGCCCAACCGAGGCACATGGCTACCAGACCCACCATGCAATCCACCCCACCAACAATTAGCCTACTAGCCAAACCAAGACCTGATTTGACCTACCAAGCGCCATCACCTACTCTACCAGTTTCAGCCTTAGTTGAATTAAGGGCCCATGCTCTTGTGGTCATCAATTTGACATGGGATACTCACTACATTCCTTATAGCTATATCGCAGAAATGTGTGCTGAGGTAACGTGGTCGGGAAGGGTATACAAGGCCCCGGTCTCAGCAAACAAAACCAGTCAGCCTGTGACTTCATCCACTCAAGCAAGAACCCATCCAATCCCTGAGGAGACAGTCACAAGAGCTAACCCCACTCCCAAAGTTGACCCACCGGTAGTCGATATTACTGCCCAGTTGGAAAAGGTCAAGGTAGACATATCCATCTGGGATTTAATCCATACTTCAGCCGAGCATAGAGAGGCATTTTTTCGGGTCTTTCAAACCACCCACGTTTCCTCAACCATACCACCTTCAGCCCTGGAGAACATGGTAGGGATGATAGCCGCACTAGAGGTCATTTCATTCTCTAGTTCCGAGCTTCCTCCCGCAAGGACTAGTCATAACCAGCCCCTATTCAACATGGTGCAATACCAAATTTTTTGCATTCCTCTCACTCTAGTAGATAATGGCGTTGGTCTGAACGTCTGCCCCTTGCGAACCGCAAGTCAGGTCGGCTTTAAATCGGAGGACATTACTCCTACAGTGATAGGAATGACGGCTTTTGACAACACGCACCATGATGCCTTAGGGATCTTGATGATTCCCTTAGTCATTGGTCCTGCTCATTTTGAGGTCGAGTTCTATGTCGTCGATCTCGAACCGTCTTTCAATCTTCTGCTTGGGCGCCCTTGGCTCCACAAGCATCAGGTTATCCCCTCGACCCTTCACCGTATGATTAAGTTCCGTTGGAACAATGACGTTGTCGTCGTGATGGTGGAAAATCTTGAGAAGGAGAAGGTTGAGGCAGTCTCTTCAGTGTCGCTCCATACTGTCCAGTTTGACTCCAAACCTTCTGATGTGCTCTACCGTGTCGACCGTTTTGAACCAGTCAATTTTATTCCAATTCTCGAGCGTGCCAGTTATTTGGCCGCTTTTGGCAGCCCCTTCTTGATGGTCAAGAATCTATGTCAGAGATGGGGGTACAAGAAGGGAGCACCTCTGGGGCGGACTGGCCAAGGAATCACAGAACCAATTGCCACGGAGAGAAGACTCAAGTTTGAAGGACTGGGATATCAGTGCAAGCCGCAAGACCAATACGCAAAGCATCATAAGTTCCAAAAACTTGTTATTTCTTGAGATTTAACTAACTTTGTAAGTGCGGGATTCCTGGATCCGAATCGAAGTTTGATGCTTGTAGAGCCTTAGCCAGATAAATCGGTTGATGGGACCGAATGGGTATGTGTAGAGGATTATTACTTAGAGGAGGAAATTATTGACTACGGAAGGGGTTCGACATAACCCATGTCACAAGGGATAGCTATGCTAGCGTTGCCGCTTTCGGAATCAGCAAAGGGTCCGTTTAACAATTCGGTTGCAGTTTGGGATGTAGCAAGGGCAAAATCAGCAGCAGCAGCTTCAGAGCGACAGTCAGTTTTGAAGGGGTTGCAGCAAGGGCAGTCGAAATCAGTGCCTGAGGTGTTGAGAACTACCAAGGCATATTATGTAGATTTCGCTTCCGATGAAGAGGAAGGAGATGCCGTGGTAGATCAAGTGGATAACATGCTCAGCGATCTAGAAGTTTTATTTCAAGAGCAGTTATCAGTACTGGCCGAGGATACGCAATATGAGCTTAGGCGCAAGAAGGAAAGGTAGTAATGATCGAGCACACAGAGGAGCAGACAGTTGCACAGGGTCAATCTACCATCATGACCCTAGAGGAGAATGGATCTTTAAATGCTAGACCAGAGGAGCTTATCTCCTATCAGCTGGGAGGCGGGTCTAGGTGGTACTATCAAACTTGGCCCCACTTGAGTAGTGGAGTCCAAAAAGAAAAGATCTTGAACTAGGCTCTAGAGGGAACTCCGGCGGCAGCACTCACATCAGTCAGACAAAGGACAGCTACCCACCTATTGCACATGCTGTACAGAGACAGCATGATAGTAAAAGCTTTTGTTTGCCAGAAGTAAAACAGTCAGACACAAGTTCGGAAATAGCAGAACCAGAAATCATTAGAGGTGCATATAAGAAAACTGGGGTCACAGTGACCATTCTAAAGCAATATTAGGGGTGGAATGCTGAGAAAGTGTGCACCTTTGAAGACACAGACCCGTTGTGCCAGCAAGAAGTCCTTCCTAAGCTCATTGCATATAGAGAAGAGGAAGATGCAATGGTGGAAGAGGAGAGTCATGATGCGCCGGAATTTCTGCTTTGCGATGACGATCCCGAAGGCCCAACCCTGCATGTAGAAGAAGAGACAGAGACTGTGAATATTGGCACCAATGAAGATGTCTAAGAAGTGTGGATAAGCGCCAGACTCCCAGCACAGGCCATAGCAGAACTCGTCGAGCTTCTTCGAGAATACGCAGATATCTTCGCCTGGAGTTATGATGAAATGGTTGGGTTAGACGTCGAGGTAGTGGTGCACACATTACCACTTAAACCTAACGTCAAGCCTGTCAAACAGAAACTACGCAGATGGCGACCACAGTGGTTCTTGAAATTGAAGGAAGAAATAATGAAGTAGCACAAAGTTAACTTCTTAAAGGTCGTCCTTTACCCAGAATGGTTAGCGAATGTGGTTCTGGTACCCAAGAAAGATGGTCGGGTCCGAATGTCTATTGATTAGAGAGACTTAAACAATGCCAGCCGAAAGGATGATTTTCCTCTCCCACACATTGATGTACTAGTAGATAGTACTGCAAGACACAAAATGTTGTCATTCAAGGATGGATTTTCAGGATACAATCAAATCCGAATGGCAGAAGAGGATATGGAGAAAACGTCCTTTATTACCCCATGGGGAATGTTCTGCTATAGAGTTCTGCCCTTTAGGCTCAAGAATACTGGGGCCACATATCAGAGCCCAATGACAGCTTTATTCCATGATCTCATGCACTAAGACATAGAGGTTTACGTGGATGATATGATTGCCAAGTCAAAGGAGCCTAAAGAACACATTGCTTGTTTGAGGAAGCTCTTTAACCGTCTGAGATAGTTTAAGCTGCGATTGAACCCGAACAAGTGTGTATTTGGTGTGTCATCAGGCAAACTGCTAGGGTACATCATTAGCCAAAGGGGAATCGAGGTAGATCTGAGCAAGGTTAAAGCCATCATTGAGATGCCTCCCCCACGACAGAGAAAGAAGTTCAAGGGTTGCTAGGGCGGTTGCTGTATATCAGCCAATTCATCGCTCAATTGACACCAATTTGTGAGCCAATTTTCAAGCTCCTGAGGAAGAACGCACAGATCCACTGGAGTGAGGAGTGCCAAGAAGCATTTGACAAAATCAAGAAACTCTTGGCAAGACCACCAGTCTTAGTTCCTCCGACAACAGGGCATCATTTGTTGCACTACTTGTCAGTGACACAGCATTCAATGGGTGCAGTCTTGGGTTAGCATGATGAAACCGGTCAAAAGGAGAGGGCCATTTATTATCTGAGCAAAAAGTTCAATGATTGCGAGGTTAAGTACACCTCAATCGAGAAAGTTTGCTTGTCCCTCATTTGGGCCCACAGCGTTTAAGGCACTATATGATGGCATATCCAGTTCTATTATTGTGCCGACATGATCCAATGAAATACCTGTTTCAGAAGCCAGCACTGGTGGGTAGATGTTTCAAGTGGCAAGTGATGTTATCTTAGATTGACATCACCTTCATCACTCAGAAGTCGATGAAGGGACAGGTTGTGGCAGATCACTTAGCAGACTTACCACTGCCAGAATACCAACCCCTGCAGTCTCAGTTTCCTGATGAGGATATATTGTTCACCATGGAAGAAGAGGAGCTCATAGTCCCTCGAGATAAAGGTGAGTGGAAGCTCTACTTTGATGGCGTAGTTAACAGGATAGGTATGGGTATCAGTGCAGTGTTGGAAACTTTGCATGGATAGATGATCCTGCTTGCTCGAAAGTTGACCTTTGTGTGCACCAATAATGTGGTAGAGTTCAAGGCATGTATTCTCGGCTTGCAGGCAGCATTAGAGCATGTGCACAGAAATTACATGTGCATGGTGATGCCATGTTGATTATTTCTCAACTAAATGGCAACTAGAGAACCAAAGATCTGAAATTGGCTCCATACCACAATCATCTCTTAAAGTTGATGGCCAAGTTTGAAGAGATACGCTTTTCCTTTATGAACAGGGCCAAGAATGCTTACGCAGATGCACTGGCCACTCTTGCATCCTGGTTGTCCATACCAGAGGATGACATAGTAAAGGTGTTAGTAGCCTACATGAACCAACCGACAAACTGCATGAGCATAGAAGAAGTGGATTCCACAGCAGAGATCTCTTGGTATCATGACATCAAAGCTTACTTGGAAACTGGGAATCACCATCAAGACGCTTCGGCAGTAGACAGAAAGACCATGGTCTGACTGGCATCAAAATATGTGCTCAAAGCAGGCCACATACAGGAGGTCTTACAATCAGATGCTTCAGCGCTGTCTTGATAAAAAGGAGGCCGATACAGTTATGTTGCAAGTGCATGCTGGGACATGCGGGCCTCACATGAATGGGGTATTATTGGCCAAGAAAATAGTGTTACAGGGTTATTTCTAGTCAACCATGGAGACAAATTGTTGGTAGTTTGTGCGAAGATGTCATAATTGTCAATTCCATGGCAATTTTATTCATGCGCCACCACAGCAGCTTCAATGCATGTCGTCACCCCAGCCGTTCTCTACATGGGGAATACACGTCATCGGAGCTATCCACCCAGCAACTTCAAATGGACATCAACACATCTTAGTGGCAATTGATTATTTTACAAAATGGGTGGAGGCAGCTTCTTACAAGGCAGTGACCGCCTCCGTGATAGAGAAGTTCATCAAGAACAACATCATCACCCGGTATGGGGTCCCGTATTCCATCGTTTCTGATAATGGGACAAATTTCACAGCCAAAAAGGTTGAGGATTTCCTACTAGAGTTCCATATCAGGCATCACAAATCCTCCCCGTACCGTCCGTAGATGAACGGTACAATAGAATCCGCCAATAAGAATTTAACTAGGATTCTTAAAAAGATGGTGGAGATGCATAAGGACTGGCATGACAAGCTCCCATATGCTCTGTAGGCTTATAGAACATCAATCAGGACCTCAACAGGAGTGATTCCATATTCTCTAGTGTATGGTATGGAGGCAGTCCTACCAATAGAAGTGGAGATACCATCGCTCAGAGTCCTGAGAGAAGTAGAGCTAGAGGAGGCAGAGTGGATTAAGGACTACCTCGTTCAATTGAACCTGATAGACGAGCATTGACTACAAGCATTGCATCACGCACAATGCTATCAGAAGCGCATGGTCAAAGCCTGTCAGAAGAAGGTCTGACCAAGAAGCTTTTTGCCAGGGGATTTGGTCTTGAGAGCAATACATCTCGCTGATAGTCATGGCAAGTTCAGGCCCAACTGGCGTGGACCATTCGTGGTCAAGCAAGTCTATTCCAGAGGGGCTGTTATCCTTAAGGACATGGACTGCATCGAACAATTAGAGCCAGTTAATTCATGCTACTTGAAAAAGTACTATCAGTGATCATAAATAGTGTGTCCCTACTCTACAACACTAACAATTTCCTTCATGCATACATGAGATCATGATCTTCGTACATCCATGTAGCTCCGCATCACAACACATACTAACCCTCATTCATTATACACACATATAGGCTGACATTTGTTTTCATCATCACATGCATGGATCTTAACCCAATGATGATTGGCGGAATAAGCTTGCCAATGTGGGGAATGTGTAGCACCTCCTCAGGTAGATACTATTCAGGAACATAGAGAGTGAGGGAGCCACCTTTCATTGTGAATTGGGCAAGGTATCCAAACTTCTCAGGGACCCTGTACCTCATAGAGGGAGATAAAATGTTAAGGGCGAGAGTGAGAGCACGAGAAATAAAATAAAAAATATATCTGAAATAGGGCACAAAAGAATAAGAAGACAGAAATCGCAGATAGAAGTCGGCCCTAAAGAGAGTGGCATATCTTGGAGAGGAGTTGGAGTGAATACTTGGAAGACATGTAACAAAAGGGCCTAGCCAACCGTTTAAATAGCAGCAACTCCCCACCATAGACTAGGTACTTATTACCTCCAAGCTAGGGATAGGGTGAACCCACATGCCTATGAGGGGAAAAGAATAAAGAATGAATAAAATAAAAAAGCAGGGGTATGGTCTAGTGGGGTTTGGAATGGAGCCCAAGACACAGTGTCTTGTTTCCAGAGAGCCACCCAAAAACTAGGGGCTTGGATAGAGTCTAGTGAGGTCTGGAGTTGTCGTTCCCTTGTACTTGGCAGTAAGCATCCCAATGATGAGGGCACCAATAAGATCCCACAAATCATTTAGCATGCATGCATCTTCTTTTTGCAAATATCATCCTAAAAACGTCGCAGAGTATTGTTTGGTTCTTTTGGCTAGGATGTGACAATGACTTTCAGTTCAAGAGATTCAAGAGGACTTCACCAAAACTAGGGGCATTAAGCTGCTCTCATCGGTTAGGGCCACTTATGTCAAACCAGGGGCATGTCTGTTGTCCTATGGTTAAACACACTGAGCTAGTACTTGACCAGGGGCATGTAAGCTGCTCTATTTGGTCAAGAGTCGACCATGTCAGGCCAAGGGCATGTCAACAGTCCTCTGGTTAGACGCTTTGAGCCAACACTTGACCAAGCGCATGTCAGCTGCTCTGTTGGTCAAGGACCCCGGTAATCTACTGTGGGGCACAATCAGGAGATAATCCTAATCTTCCATGTTTGATGGCCACATCTCATTACTTGGGTACCTAGTCAAAACTAGTTGAAACCAGGGTTTTCCCTCAAAGTTGTGCACAAGATTTAGTCTATCCAACAACTCTCTGTCCAGTGCACTGTATCTTTTATCTGTCTGCTTCGATTTTGCTAAGTGCTGTTGAACGAAGCAAAGTTGAGATTTGTTTCTAAAATAGAGTTTTGAGCATGTCCTACAGGAGATCGCTTGCCCTTTCTGAGGAGACTCAGGCCAAGAAAAGCTGGTGTGCCTTACAAATCATGAGTTTCCCTATAGGATGGTGGTGCCCACACACTGCTCAGAAGTGCTCCAAGTGTGGATCAAGCAGTTGACTAGAAGTGATCGTGACAAGCTGTGGATTTGGGGAATCTCTTCAAAGCTTCTAGATATCGTGAAGGTGGAGGTTTCCCGATACTTTCTGTGTGCAATAGCCCGATTCTGGAAACTGGCTCATCATGTTTTCCGCTTTGGGAGAATCGAACTAACTCCAACCATGGAAGAGGTCCACAGAATATGTTGTCTATAGAAGTTCCTGGGACCCACCGTCTTTATGCGGCATGACAAGTATTCTTCAGTCTTGAGTGAGCTAACTGGCCTATCAACCAGTGATTGTGGTCGTCAGCTCATCTATTAAGACGGACATTCTCCTATGCTGTTGTAGACACCCCCGATTTTGAGGTGACTCATAGATGAGCTTTCCAGATGTTGCTATGTGGCTAACCCTTGAATCCTATAAGCTAAACCAATCCTAAACCAATAGCAGGCCTACAGCCCAATTACAAATCCAGACAAGTAGGGAAGAGCACCTAGCTCGCACACTTACCTGGCACACTTACCTAGAACACCGGCCTAGCACACCTAGCTAGCACACCTACCTGGCGCACATACCTTGCGCACCTACCTGGCGCACATAGCTGGCGCGGAGCCATTTCTCAGGCTACTGGTTGCTGGCTTTCCATCTCCCATGGCTGTTACCTCCACCAACGAATATGCCTTGGAATCTTCCCAGGCTCTTCGTTTACGAGGATCCTTGCAATCCTAGGAGTTACCCATGAAAAATCCTATATAATGACACCTATAGGCAACCATTAGAAAATGTTAGATACCTTGATTTCAGCAATCCTGATCTGAGCAAGCATCTTGGGCAAGCCATATACTCTCTCCAGCAGCATATTCTCGTTTTCTAAAGTAGTCCCTTGCATTCCAAAGCATCCTCGGCCCTTCCAAAGCAACAGGGATCCCTCTATCTTCGATATTTCAAGAAGGGACATCTTGGGAAGTAGGTCCTCTCTTTCCCTTCTTCTTTAATTTCAGCTCTCGCACTAAGCTAAAACATGCCATGCATTCACATATAACCTGATTTTGATTGCTGTCTGCATAAGAGTTTTATGATGAGATTGCTTGATTCCTGTGCAAGATATTCAACATGTAAATCTGCATGATAAAAATCTGCACCTTGTAGTTCTCATGAGTTGTTTTTCTTTTTTTCATACATGAGAAATCCTAGTCCATGTACATGTATGCTAGGAAAGATGCAGTAAATATGTTCTTTATGTATGCATCATGCATTTGTTTTGTTCAGATTGTTTTCTCATTTCCTATCTTTTAGAATCCCATGCAAGCATATGCAGCCCATAAACCCATGATTTAATATGATTTGGCATCAAAAGATAAAGACATACATTTGATAGGGTGATATCATGTTTTAGTCTTTCATCCTCTGCATATACTGATTTGGGTTAAAGAATAGTCATTCATCTCTGAATCTGGACCAGATTCTGGATCAGACTGCAGTCTGAT
>JAMKQA010007813.1:0-12235 GCA_024699735.1 Posidonia australis | reverse complement strand
TGCCTAGGACCAACCATCCATCCTTTTCTCGTGACTCCTCTGATCCGGAGGACATCCGAGTCGTTGGTTCCTTATAGCCTTGGACCAACCATCCATCCATTTCTCGAGACTCCTCTGATTCGGAGGAGATCTGAGTCGTTGGTTCCTTGCAGCCTCGGACCAACCATCCATCCTTTTCTCGTGACACCTCAGATCCGGAGGAGATTCGAGTCGTTGGTTCCTTATTGCCTAGGACCAACCATCCATCCTTATCCCGAGACTCCTCCGATCCGGTGGAGATCCGAGTCGTTGGTTCCGTATAACCTTGGACCAACCATCCATCCTTTTCTCGAGACTCCTCTGATCCGGAGGTGATACGAGTCGTTGGTTCCTTATAGCCTTGGACCAGCCATCTATCCCATTCTCGAGACTCCTCTGATCCGGAGGAGATCCGAGTCGTTGGTTCCATATAGCCTAGGACCAACCATCCATCCTTTTCTCGAGATTCCTCTGATCCGGAGGTGATCTGAGTCGTTGGTTCCTTGTAGCCTAGGACCAACCATCTATCCTTTCCTCGTGACTCCTCTATTCCGGAGGTGATCCTAGCCGTTGGTTCCATATAGCCTAGTACCAACCATCTATCCTATTCTCGAGACTCCTCTGATCCGGATGAGAACCAAGTCGTTGGTTTCTTACAGCCTATGACCAACCATCTATCTATTTTTCGAGACTCCTCTGATCCGGAGGAGATCCTAGTCGTTGGTTCCATATATCCTAGGACCAACCATCCATCCTTTTCTCGAGACTCCTTTGATCTGGAGGAGATCATAGTCGTTTGTTACTTATAGCCTAGGACCAACCATCCATCCTTTTCTCGAGACTCATCTGATCTGGAGGTGATCCGAGTCATTGGTTCCTTACCGCCTAGGACCAAACATCCATCCTTTTCTCAAGACTCCGCTGATCCGGAGGTGATCCGAGTCGTTGGTTCCTTACAGCTTAGGACCAAACATCTATCCTTTTCTCGAGACTCCTCTGATCCGGAGGAGATTCGAGTCGTTGGTTCCATATAGCCTAGGACCAGCCATCCATCCCTTTCACGAGACTCCTCTGATCCAGAGGTGATCCGAGTAGTTGGTTCCTTATAGCCTAGGCCCAACCATTTATCCTTTTCTAGAGACTCCTCTGATCTGGAGGAGATTCGAGTCGTTGGTTCCGTAAAGCCTAGGACCAACCATCCATCCATTTCTCGTGACTCCTCTGATCTGGAAGAGATCTGAGTCGTTGGTTCCTTACAACCTAGGACCAACCATCTATCATTCTCTCGAGACTCCACTGATCTAGTGGACATCCGAGTCGTTGGTTCCTTATAGCCTAGGACCAAGCATCCATCCTTTTCTCGAGACTGCTCTTTTACGGAGGAGATCTGAGTCATTGGTTCCTTAAAGCCTAGGACCAACAATCTATCCTTTTCCCGAGACTCATCTGATCCGGAGGTGATCCGAGTCGTTGGTTCCTTACTGACTAGGACCAACCATCCATCCTCTTCCCGAGACTCCTCTGATCCGGAGGATATCCGAGTCCTTGGTTCCTTATAGCCTATGACCAACCATCCATCCTTTTCTTGAGACACCTGTGATCCGAAGGAGATCCGAGTCGTTGGTTCCTTACAGCCTAGGACCAGCCATCTATCCTTTTCTCGAGACTCCTCTGATCCGGAGGAGAACAGAGTCGTTGGTTCCCTATAGCCTAGGACCAACCATTCATCCTTTTCTCGAGACTCCTCTAATCTGGAGGTGATCCGAGTAGTTGATTCCTTATAGCTTAGGACCAATCATCCATCCTTTTCTCGAGACTCCTCCGATATGTAGGTGATCCGAGTCGTTGGTTCCGTATATCCTTGGACCAACCATCCATCCTTTTCTCGAGACACCTCTAATCCGGAGGTGATCCGAGTCGTTGGTACCTTATAGCCTAGGACCAACCATCTATCCTTTTCGTGAGACTCCTATTATCCCGAGGTGATCCGAGTCGTTGGTTCCTTATTGCCTAGGACCAACCATCCATCCTTTTCTCGTGACTCCTCTGATCCGGAGGAGATCCGAGTCGTTGGTTCCCTACAGCCTTGGACCAACCATCCATCCTTTTCTCGAGACTCCTCTGATTCGGAGGAGATCCGAGTCGTTGGTTCCTTGCAGCCTCGGACCAACCATCCATCCTTTTCTCGTGACACTTCAGATCCGGAGGAGATCCGAGTCGTTGGTTCCTTATTGCCTAGGACCAACCATCCATCCTTTTCTCGAGACTCCTCCGATCCGGAGGAGATCCGAGTCGTCGGTTCCTTATAACCTAGGACCAACCATCCATCCTTTTCTCGAGACTCCTCTGATCCGGAGGTGATCCGAGTCGTTGGTTCCTTATAGCCTTGGACCAGCCATCTATCCCATTCTCGAGACTCCTGTGATCCAGAGGAGATCCGAGTCGTTTGTTCCTTACAGCCTAGGACCAGCCATCTATCCTTTTCTCGAGACACCTCTGATCCGGAGGAGATCCGAGTCGATGGTTCCCTATAGCCTAGGACCAACCATTCATCCTTTTCTCGAGACTCCTCTAATCCGGAGGTGATCCGCGTCGTTGATTCCTTATATCTTAGGACCAACCATCCATCCGTTTCTCGAGACTCCTCCGATCTGTAGGTGATCCGAGTCGTTGGTTCCCTATACCCTTGGACCAACCATCCATCCTTTTCTCGAGACTCCTCTAATTCGGAGGAGATCCGAGTCGTTGGTACCTTATAGCCTAGGACCAACCATCTATCCTTTTCTTGAGACTCCTATTATCCCGAGGTGATCCGAGTCTTTGGTACCATATTGCCTAGGACCAACCATCCATCCTTTTCTCGTGACTCCTCTGATCCGGAGGACATCCGAGTCGTTGGTTCCTTATAGCCTTGGACCAACCATCCATCCTTTTCTCGAGACTCCTCTGATTCGGAGGAGATCCGAGTCGTTGGTTCCTTGCAGCATCGGACCAACCATCCATCCTTTTCTCATGACACCTCAGATCCGGAGGAGATCCGAGTCGTTGGTTCCTTATTGCCTAGGACCAACCATCCATCCTTTTCCCGAGACTCCTCCGATCCGGAGGAGATCCGAGTCGTTGGTTCCTTATAACCTAGGACCAACCATCCATCCTTTTCTCGAGACTCCTCTGATCCGGAGGTGATACGAGTCGTTGGTTCCTTATAGCCTTGGACCAGCCATCTATCCCATTCTCGAGACTCCTCTGATCCGGAGGAGATCTGAGTCGTTGGTTCCATATAGCCTAGGACCAACCATCCATCCTTTTCTCGAGATTCCTCTGATCAGAAGGTGATCCGAGTCGTTGGTTCCTTATAGCCTAGGACCAACCATCTATCCTTTCCTCGTGACTCCACTGATCCAGAGGTGATCCGAGCCGTTGGTTCCTTATAGCCAATGACCAACCATCTATCGTTTTCTCCAGACTCCTCTGATCCGGAGGAGATCCGAGTCGTTGGTTCTTTATAGCGTAGGACCAACCATCCATCGTTTTCTCAAGACTCCTCTGATCTGGAGGAGATCCGAGTCGTTGGTTCCTTAAGGCCTAGTACCAACCATCTACACTTTTCTCGAGACTCCTCTTATCCTGAGGAGATCCGAGTTGTTGGTCCATAACGCCTAGGACCAACCATCCATCCTTTTCTCGAGACTCCTCCAATCCAGAGGATATACGAGTCGTTGGTTCCTTGTATCCAAGGACTGACCATCCATCCTTTTCTCGAGACTCCTTTGATTCAGAGGAGATCCTAGTCGTTGGTTCCTTACAACATAGGACCAACCATCTATGCTTTTCTCGAGACTCCTTCGATCCGGTGGAGATCCGAGTCGTTGGTTCCTTATAGCCTAGGACCAACCATTCATCCTTTTCTCGAGACTCCTCTGATCCGGTGGTGATCCGAGTCGTTGATTCCGTACAGCCTAGGACCAACCATCAATCCATTTCTCGAGACTCCTCCGATCCGGAGGAGATCCGAGTCGTTGGTTCCTTAATGCCGAGGACCAACCATCCATCCTCTTCTCGAGACTCCTCTGGTCCGGTGGATATCCGAGTCGTTGGTTCCATATAGCCTAGGACCAACCATCCATCCATTTCTTGAGACTCCTCTGATCCGGAGGAGATCCGAGTCGTTGGTTCCTTACCGCCTAGGACCAACCATCAATCCTTTTCTCCAGACTTCTCTGATCCAGAGGAGATCCGAGTCGTTGGTTACTTATAGCCTTGGACCCACCATTCATCCTTTTCTCGAGACTCCTCTAATCCGGAGGTGATCCGAGTCGTTGATTCCATATAGCCTAGGACCAACCATCCAGCATTTTCTCGAGACTCCTCTGATTTGTAGGTGATCCAAGTATTTGGTTCCATATAGCCTTGGACAAACCATCCATCATTTTCTCGAGACTCCTTTATTCCGGAGGAGATCCGAGTCGTTGGTTCCTTAAAGCCTAGGACCAACCACCTATCCTTTTCTCGAGACTCCGCTGATCCGGAGGTGATCCGAGTCGTTGGTTCCTTATTGCCTAGGACCAACCATCCATCCTTTTCTCGTGACTCATCTGATCCTAAGGAGATCCGAGTCGTTGGTTCCTTATAGCGTAGGACCAACCATCCATCCTTTTCCCGAGACTCCTCAGATCCGGAGGAGATCCGAGTTGTTGGTTCCTTACAGCCTCGGACCAACCATCCATCCTTTTCTCGAGACTCCTCAGATCCGGAGGTGGTCCGAGTCGTTGGTTCCATACAGCCTAGAACCAACCATCTATCCTTTTCCTGAGACTCCTCCGATCCGGAGGAGATCCGAGTCGTCGGTTCCTTATAACCTAGGACCAACGATCCGTCCTTTTCTCGAGACTCCTCTGATCCGGAGGTGATCAAGTCGTTGGTTCCTTATAGCCTTGGACCAGCCATCTATCCTTTTCTCGAGACTCCTCGGATCCGGCGGAGATCCGAGTCGTTGATTCCATATAGCCTAGGACCAACCATCCATCCTTTTCTCGAGATTCCTCCGATCCGGTGGTGATCCGAGTCGTTGGTTCCTTATAGCCTAGGACCAACCATCTATCCATTCCTCGTGACTCCTGTGATCCAGCGGTGATATGAGCCATTGGTTCCTTATAGCCTAGGACCAACGATTATCCTTTTCTCGAGACTCCTCTTATCCAGAAGCGATCTGAGTCGCTGGTTCCTTACAGCCTAGGACCAACAATTTACCTTTTTTCGAGACTCCTCTGATCCAGAGGAGATCCGAGTCGTTGGTTCCTTATAGCCTAGGACCAACCATCCATCCTTTTCTCGAGACTCCTCTGATCCGGAGGAGATCCGAGTCGTTGGTTCCTTAAGGCCTAGGACCAACCATCTATCCATTTCTCGAGACTCCACTTATCCGGAGGAGATCCGTGTTGTTGGTCCTTAACGCCAAGGACCAACCATCCATCCTTTTCTCGAGACTCCTCCGATCCAGAGGATATCCGAGTTGTTGGTTCCATGTAGCCAAGGACCGACCATCCATCCTTTTCTCGAGACTCCATTGATTCGGAGGAGATCCTAGTCGTTGATTCCATACAACATAGGACCAACCATCAATCCTTTTCTCGAGACTCCCTCGATCCGGTGGAGATCCGAGTCGTTGGTTCCTTATAGCCTAGGACCTACCATCCATCGTTTTCTCGAGACTCCTCTGATCTGGAGGAGATCTGAGTCGTTGGTTCCTTAAGGCCTAGGACCAACCATCTACACTTTTCTCGAGACTCCTCTTATCCAAAGGTGATCCGAGTTGTTGGTCCATAACGCCTAGGACCAACCATCCATCCTTTTCTCGAGACACCTCTGATCTGGAGGATATCCGAGTCGTTGGTTCCTTGTAGCCAAGGACTGACCATCCATCCTTTTCTCAAGACTCCTTTGATTCAGAGGAGATCCTAGTTGTTGGTTCCGTACAACATAGGACCAACCATCTATGCTTTTCTCGAGACTCCTTCGATCCGGTGGAGATCCGAGTCATTGGTTCATTATAGCCTAGGACCAACCATTCATCCTTTTCTCGAGTCTCCTCTGATCCGGTGGTGATCCGAGTCGTTGATTCTGTACAGCCTAGGACCAACCATCAAACCATTTCTCGAGACTCCTCCGATCCGGAGGATATCCGAGTCGTTGGTTCCTTATAGCCTAGGCCCAACCATCCATCCATTTCTTGAGACTCCTTTGATCCGGAGGAGATCCGAGTCATTGGTTCCTTACCGCCTAGGACCAACCATCTATCCCTTTCTTGAGACTTCTCTGATCCGGAGGAGATCAGAGTCGTTGGTTCCTTATAGCCTTGGACCCACCATTCAACCTTTTCTCGAGACTCCTCTAATCCGGAGGTGATCCGAGTCGTTGATTCCATATAGCCTAGGACCAACCATCCATCCTTTTCTCGAGACTCTGCTGATCTGTAGGTGATCCGAGTCGTTGGTTCCTTATAGCCTTGGACAAACCATCCATCATTTTCTCGAGACTCCTCTATTCCGGAGGAGATCCGAGTCGTTGGTTCCTTAAAGCCTAGGACCAACCACCTATCCTTTTCTCGAGACTCCGCTAATCCGGAGGTGATCCGAGTCGTTGGTTCCTTATTGCCTAGGACCAACCATCCATCCTTTTCTCGTAACTCATCTGATCCGGAGGAGATCCGAGTCGTCGGTTCCTTATAGCGTAGGACCAACCATCCATCATTTTCTCGAGACTCCTCTGATCCGGTGGAGATCCGAGTCGTTGGTTCCTTACAGCCTCGGACCAACCATCCATCCTTTTCTCGAGACTCCTCAGATCCGGAGGAGGTCCGAGTCGTTGGTTCCATACAGCCTAGAACCATCTATCCTTTTCCCGAGACTCCTCCTATCCGGAGGAGATCTGAGTCGTCGGTTCCTTATAACCTAGGACCAACCATTCGTCCTTTTCTCGATACTCCTCTGATCCGGAGGTGACCCAAGTCGTTGGTTCCTTATAGCCTTGGACCAGCCATCTATCCTTTTCTCGAGACTCCTCTGTTCCGGTGGAGATCCAAGTAGTTGGTTCCATATAGCCTAAGGCCAACCATCCATCCTTTTCTCGAGATTCCTCCGATCCGGTGGTGATCCGAGTCGTTGGTTCCTTATAACCTAGGACCAACCATCTATCCATTCCTTGTGACACCTGTGATCCAGCGGTGATCCGAGCCGTTGGTTCCTTATAGCCTAGGACCAACGATCTATCCTTTTCTCGAGACTCCTCTGATCCGGAAGCGATCTGAGTCGTTGGTTCCTTACAGCCTAGGACCAACCATTTACCTTTTCTCGAGACTCCACTTATCCGGAGGAGATCCAAGTTGTTGGTCCTTAACGGCAAGGACCAACCATCCATCCGTTTCTCGAGACTCCTCCGATCCAGAGGATATCCGAGTTGTTGGTTCCATGTAGCCAAGGACCGACCATCCATCCTTTTCTCGAGACTCCATTGATTCGGAGGAGATCCTAGTCGTTGGTTCCATACAGCCTAGGACCAACCATCCATCCATTTCCCGAGACTCCTCTGATCCGGTGGAGATCCGAGTCGTTGGTTCCTTACAGCCTCGGACCAACCATCCATCCTTTTCTTGAGACTCCTCAGATCCATAGGAGGTCCGAGTCGTTGGTTCCATACAGCCTAGGACCAACCATCTATCCTTTTCAAGAGACTCCTCTGATCCGGAGGAGATCCGAGTCGTCGGTTCCATATAACCTTGGACCAACCATCCGTCCTTTTCTCGAGACTCCTATGATCTGGAGGTGATCCGAGTCGTTGGTTCCTTATAGCCTTGGACCAGCCATCTATCCTTTTCTCGAGACTCCTCTGTTCCGACGGAGATCCAAGTCGTTGGTTCCATATAGCCTAGGGCCAACCATCCATCCGATCCGGAGGAGATCCAAGTTGTTGGTCCTTAACGGCAAGGACCAACCATCCATCCTTTTCTCGAGACTCCTCCGATCCAGAGGATATCCGAGTTGTTGGTTCCACGTAGCCAAGGACCGACCATCCATCCTTTTCTCGAGACTCCATTGATTCGGAGGAGATCTTAGTCGTCGGTTCCATACAACATAGGACCAACCATCAATCCTTTTCTCGAGACTCCTTCGCTCCAGTGGAGATCCGAGTCGTTGGTTCCTTATAGCCTAGGACCAACCATTCATCCTTTTCTCGAGACCCCGCTGATTCGGTGGTGATCCGAGTCGTTGATTCCGTACAGCCTAGGACCAACCATCAATCCTTTTCTCGAAACTCCTCTGATCCGGAGGTGATTCGAGTCGTTGGTTCCATATAGCCAAGGACCACCCATCTATTCCGTTCTCGTGACTCCTCCGATCCAGAGGTGAACCGAGTCGTTGGTTCCTTATAGCTTAGGACCAACCATCCATCCTTTTCTCGAGACGCCTCCGATCTGGTGGTGATCCGAGTCGTTGGTTCCTTATAGCCTAGGACCAAGCATCCATCCTTTTCTCGAGACTCCTATGATCCGGAGGAGATCCGAGTTGTTGGTTCCATATGGCCTAGGACCAGCCATCTATCCTTTTCTCGAGACTCCTCTAATCCGTAGGAGATCCGAGTCGTTGGTTCCTTATGGCCTAGGACCAACCATCCAACCTTTTCTCGAGACTCCTTCGATCCGGAGGGGATCCGAGTCGTTGGTTCCTTAACACCTAGGACCAACCATTCATTCTCTTCTCGAGATTCCACTGATCCAGAGGTGATCCGAGTCATTGGTACCTTATGGCCTAGGACCAACCATCCAACCTTTTCTCGAGACTCCTCTGATTCGGAGGAGATCCGAGTCGTGGGATCCTCAACGCCTATGACCAACCATCCATCCACTTCTTGAGACTCCACCGATCCGGAGGATATTCGAGTCGTTGGTTCCTTATAGCCTAGGGCCAACCATCCATCCTTTTCTCGAGACTCCACTGATCCCGAGGAGATCCATGTCATTGGTTCCATATGGCGTAGGACCAAACATCCAACTTTTTCTTGAGACTCCTCTGATCCGGAGGAGATCCGAGTAGTTGGTTCGTTAACGCCTAGGACCAACCGTCCCTCCCCTTCTCGAGACTCCTCTGATCCAGAGGATATTCGAGTCGTTGGTTCCTTATAGCCTAGGACCAACCATCCAACCTTTTCTAGAGACTCCTCTGATCCGGAGGAGATCCGAGTCGTTGGTTCCTTACAGCCTAGGACCAACCATCTTTCGTTTTCTCGAGACTCCTCTGATCTGGTGGAGATCCGAGTCGTTCGTTCCTTATAGCCTTGGACCAACCATTCATCCTTTTCTCGAGACTCCTCTAATCCGGAGGTGATCCGTGTCTTTGATTCCGTACAGCCTAGGACCAACCATCTATCCTTTTCTCAAGACTCCTCTGATTCGGAGGAGATTCGAGTCGTTGGTTCCATATAGCCTAGGGCCAACCATCCATCCTATTCTCGAGAATCCACTGATCTGGAGGTGATCCTAGTCATTGGTTCCTTATAGCCTAGGACCAACCATCCATCCATTTCTCGAGACTCCTCTGATCTGGAGGTGATCCGAGTCGTTGGTTCCTTGTAGCCTTGGACCAACCATCCATCCTTTTCTCGAGACTCCTCCGATCCGGAGGACATCTGAGTGGTTGGTTCCATATAGCCTAGGACCAACCATCTATCCTTTTCTCGAGACTCCTCAGATCCGGAGGTGATCCGAGACGTTGGTTCCATATTGCATAGGACCAACCATCCATCCTTTTCTCGTGACTCCTCAAATCCGGAGGAGATCCGAGTCGTTGGTTCCTTATAGCCTAGGACCAACCATCCATCCTTTTCTCGAGACTCCTCTGATTCGGAGGAGATCAGAGTCGTTGGTTCCTTATAGCCTCGGACCAACCATCCATCCTTTTCTTGAGACTCCTCAGATCCGGAGGAGGTCGGATTCGTTGGTTCCTTACAGCCTAGGACCAACCATCTATCCTTTTCCCGAGACTCCTCCGATCCGGAGGTGATCCGAGTCGTTGGTTCCTTATAACCTTGGACCAACCATCCATCCTTTTCTCGTGACTCCTCTGATACGAAGGTGATCCGAGTCGTTGGTTCCTTATAGCCTAGGACCAACCATCTATCCCATTATCGAGACTCCTCTGATCCGGAGGAGATCCGAGTCATTGGTTCCATATAGCCTAGGACCAACAATCCATCCTTTTCTCGAGATTGCTATGATCCGAAGGAGATCCAAGTCGTTGGTTCCTTATAGCCTAGGACCAACCAGCTATCATTTCCTCGTGACTCCTCTGATCTAGAGGTGATCCGAGCCATTGGTTCCTTATCACCAAGGACCAACCATCAATCCTTTTCTTGAGACTCCTCTGATCCGGAAGCGATCCGAGTCGTTGGTTCCTTACAGCCTGGGACCAACCATTTATCCTTTTCTCGAGACTCCTCTGATCCGGAGGAGATCCGAGTCGTTGGTTCCTTATAGCCTAGGACCAACCATCCATCCTTTTCTAGTGACTCCTCTGATCTGAAGGAGATCCGAGTCGTTGGTTCCTTAAGGCCTAGGACCAACCATCTATCCCATTATCGAGACTCCTTTGATTCGGAGGAGATCCTAGTCGTTGGTTCCTTACAACATAGGACCAACCATCTATCCTTTTCTCGAGACTCCTTCTATCCGGTGGAGATCCGAGTCCTTGGTTCCTTATAGCCTAGGACCAACCAATCATCCTTTTCTCGAGACTCCCCTGATCCGGTGGTGATCTGGGTCGTTGATTCCGTACAGCCTAGGACCAACCATCAATCCATTACTCGAGACTCCTCCGATGCGGAGGAGATCCAAGTCGTTGGTTCCTTAATGCCTAGGACCAACCATCCATCCTCTTCTCGAGACTCCTCTGATCCGAAGGATATCTGAGTCGTTGGTTCCTTATAGCCAAGGACCAACCATCCATCCTTTTCTTGAGACTCCTCTGATCCGGAGGAGATCCGAGTCGTTGGTTCCTTACCGCCTAGGACCAACCATCTATCCTTTTCTTGAGACTCCGCTGATCCGGAGGAGATCCGAGTCGTTGGTTCCTTATAGCCTTGGACCCAACATTCATCATTTTCTCGAGACTCCTCTAATCTGGAGGTGATCCGAGTCGTTGATTCCTTACAGCCTAGGTCCAACCATCCATCCTTTTCTCGAGGCTCCTCTGATCTGTAGGGGATCCGAGTCGTTGGTTCCGTATAGCCTTGGACAAACCATCCATCATTTTCTCGAGACTCCTCTAATCCGGAGGAGATCTGAGTCTTTGGTTCCTTAAAGCCAAGGACCAACCATCTGTCCTTTTCTCGAGACTCCTCTGATCCGGTGGTGATCCGAGTCGTTGATTCCTTATTGCCTAGGACCAACCATCCATCCTTTTCTCGTGACTCCTCTAATCCGGAGGAGATTCGAGTCATTGGTTCCTTATAGCGTAGGACCAACCATCCATTCATTTCCCGAGACTCCTCTGATCCGGAGGAGATCCGAGTCGTTGGTTCCTTACAGCCTCGGACCAACCATCCATCCTTTTCTTGAGACTCCTCAGATCCGGAGGAGGTCCGAGTCGTTGGTTCCATACAGCCTAGGACCAACCATCTATCCTTTTCCAAAGACTCCTCCGATCCGGAGGAGATCCGAGTCGTCGGTTCCATATAACCTAGGACCACCCATCCGTCCTTTTCTCGAGACTCCTATGATCCGGAGGTGATCCGAGTCGTTGGTTCCTTATAGCCTTGGACCAGCCATCTATCCTTTTCTCGAGACTCCTCCGATCCAGAGGAGATCCGAGTCGTTGGTTCCATATAGCCTAGGACCAACCATCCATCCTTTTCTCGAGATTGCTCTGATCCGAAGGTCATCCGAGTCGTTGGTTCCTTATAGCCTAGGACCAACCATCTATCCTTTCCTTGTGACTCCTCTAATCCAGAGGTGATCCAAGCCGTTGGTTCCTTAGAGCGAAGGACCAACCATCTATCCTTTTCTCGAGACTCCTCTGATCCGGAAGCGATCCGAGTCGTTGGTTCCTTACAGCCTAGGACCAACCATTTATCCTTTTCTCGAGACGCCTCCGATCTGGTGGTGATCCGAGTCGTTGGTTCATTATAGCCTAGGACCAACCATCCATCCTTTTCTCGAGACTCCTTT
>JAMKQA010007811.1:0-12503 GCA_024699735.1 Posidonia australis | reverse complement strand
CGTTTGTTCCTTACAGCCAAGGACCAACCATCTATCCTTTTCTCGAGACTCCTCCGATCCGTAGGTGATCCGAGTCATTGTTTCCTTGTAACCTAGGACCAACCATCTATCCTTTTCTCCAGACTCCTTTGATCCGGAGGTGATCCGAGTCATTGGTTCCTTATAGCCTAGGACCAACCATCTATCCTTTTCTCGAGACTCCTCCGATCCGGAGGTAATCCGAGTCGTTGGTTCCTTGTAGCCTAGGACCAACCTTCTATCCTTTTCTCGAGACTCCTCTGATCCGAAGGTGATCCGAGTCGTTGGTTCCTGATAGCCTTGGACCAACCATCTATCCGTTTCTCGAGACTCCTCCGATCCGGAGATGATCCGATTCGTTGGTTCCTCATTGCCAAGGACCAACCACCTATCCTTTTCTCGAGACTCCTCTGATCTAGAGGTGATCCGAGTCGTTGGTTCCATATAGCCTAGGACCAACCATCAATCCTTTTCTCGAGACTCCTCCAATCCGGAGGTTATCCGAGTCATTGGTTCCCCATAGCCAAGGACCAACCACCAATCCTTTTCTCAAGACTCCTCTGATCCGGTGGTGATATGAGTCGTTGGTTCCTGATAGACTAGGACCATCCATCTTTCCTTTTATCGAGACTCCTCTGATCCGATGGTGATCCGAGTCGTTGGTTCCTTCTCACCTAGGACCAACCATCTATCCTTTTCTCGAGACTCCTCCGATACGGAGGTAATCCGAGTCGTTGGTTCCTTGTAGCCTAGGACTAACCTTCTATCCTTTTCTCGAGACTCCTCTGATCCGATGGTGATCTGAGTCGTTGGTTCCTGATAGCCTTGGACCAACCATCTATCCGTTTCTCGAGACTCCTCCGATCCGGAGATGATTCGAGTCGTTGGTTCCTCAATGCCTAGGACGAACCACCTATCCTTTTCTCGAGACTCCTCTGATCCAGAGGTGATCCGAGTCGTTGGTTCCATATAGCCTAGGACCAACCATCAATCCTTTTCTCGAGACTCCTCTGATTTGTAGGTGATCCGAGTCGTTGGTTCCATATAGCCTTGGACCAACCATCTATCATTTTGTCGAGACTCCTCTGTTCCGAAGGTGATCCGAGTCGTTGGTTCCTTGTAACCGTGGACCAACCATCTTTCCTTTTCTCTAGAATCCTCAGATCCAGAGGTGATCCGATTCGTTGGTTCCTTCTAGCCTAGGACGAAAATCTATCCTTTTCTCGAGACTCCTCTGATCCGGTGGTGATATCAGTCGTTGGTTCCTGATAGACTAGGACCATCCGGCTTTCCTTTTATCGAGACTCCTCTGATCCGGAGGTGATCCGAGTCGTTGGTTCATTGTCACCTAGGACCAACCATCTATCCGTTTCTCGAGACTCCTCTGATCCGGAGGTGATCCGAGTTGTTGGTTCCTCATTGCCTAGAACAAACCATCTATTCTTTTCTCTAGACTCCTCCGATCCGGAGGTGATCCGAGTCGTTGGTTCCTTATAGAGTAGGACTAACAATTTATCCTATTCTCGAGACTCCTCCGATCCAGAGGTGATCCGAGACGTTTGTTCCTTACAGCCAAGGACCAACCATCTATCCTTTTCTCGAGACTCCTCCGATCCGTAGGTGATCCGAGTCATTGTTTCCTTGTAACCTAGGAACAACCATCTACCCTTTTCTCCAGACTCCTTTGATCCGGAGGTGATCCGAGTCATTGGTTCCTTATAGCCTAGGACCAACCATCTATGCTTTTCTCGAGACTCCTCCGATCCGGAGGTAATCCGAGTCGTTGGTTCCTTGTAGCCTAAGACCAACCTTCTATCCTTTTCTCGAGACTCCTCTGATCCGAAGGTGATCCGAGTCGTTGGTTCCTGATAGCCTTGGACCAACCATCTATCCGTTTCTCGAGACTCCTCCGATCCGGAGATGATCTGAGTCGTTGGTTCCTCATTGCCTAGGACCAACCACCTATCCGTTTCTCGAGACTCCTCTTATCCAGAGGTGATCCGAGTCGTTGGTTCCATATAGCCTAGGACCAACCATCAATCCTTTTCTCGAGACTCCTCCGATCCGGAGGTGATCCGAGTCGTTGGTTCCTCATAGCCAAGGACCAACCACCTATCCTTTTCTCGAGACTCCTCTGATCCGGTGGTGATATGAGTCGTTGGTTCCTGATAGACTAGGACCATCCATCATTTCTTTTATCGAGTCTCCTCTGATCCGGAGGTGATCCGAGTCGTTGGTTCCTTGTCACCTAGGACCAACCATCTATCCTTTTCTCGAGACTCCTCTGATCCGAAGGTGATCCGAGTCGTTGGTTCCTGATAGCCTTGGACCAACCATCTATCCGTTTCTCGAGACTCCTCCGATTCGGAGATGATCCGAGTCGTTGGTTCGTCATTGCCTTGGACCAACCACCTATCGTTTTCTCGAGACTCCTCTAATCCAGAGGTGATCCGAGTCGTTGGTTCCATATAGCCTAGGACCAACCATCAATCCTATTCTCGAGACTCCTCCGATCTGTAGGTGATCCGAGTCGTTGGTTCCTTATAGCCATGGACCAACCATCTATCATTTTGTCGAGACTCCTCTGTTCCGAAGGTGATCCGAGTCGTTGGTTCCTTGTAACCGTGGACCAACCATCTATCCTTTTCTCTTGAATCCTCAGATTCGGAAGTGATCCGAGTCGTTGGTTCCTTATAGCCTTGGACCAACATCTATCCTTTTTTCGAGACTCCTCCGATCCGGAGGTGAACCGAGTCGTTGGTTCCTTATAGCCTAGGTCCAACCATCTATCCTTTTCTCAAGACTCCTCCAATCCGAAGGTGATCCGAGTCGTTGGTTCCCTATAACCTAGGACCAACCATCTATCCTTTTCTCGAGACTCCTCTGATCCTGAGGTGACCAGAGTCATCGGCTCCATATAGCCTAGGACCAACCATCTATCCGTTTCTCGAGACTCCTCTGATCTAGAGGTCATTCGAGTCGTTGGTTCATTATAGCCTAGGACCAACCATCTATCCTTTTCTCGAGACTCCTCCGATCCGTAGGGGATCCATGTCGTTGGATCCATATAGCCTTGGACTGACCAACCATCTACCCATTTCTCGAGACTCCTCAGATCCGGAGTTGACCCGAGTCGTTGGTTCCATATTGCCTAGGACTAACCAACTATCCTTTTCTGGAGACTCCACCGATCCGTAAGGGAGGCATGTTGTTGGATCCAAATAGCCTTGGACCAACCAACCATCTATCCTTTTCTCGAGACTCCTCCGATCCGGAGGTGATCCGAGTCATTGGTTCCTCATAGCCAAGGACCAACCACCTATCCATTTATCGAGACTCCTCTGATCTGGTGGTGATATGAGTCGTTGGTTCCTGATAGACTAGGACCATCCATCATTCCTTTTATCGAGACTCCTCTGATCCGGAGGTGATCCGAGTCGTTGGTTCCATGTCATCGAGGACCAACCATCTATCCTTTTCTCGAGACTCCTCTGATCCGGAGGTGATCCGAGTTGTTGGTTCCTCATAGCCTAGAACCAACCATCAATTCTTTTCTCGAGACTCCTCCGATCCGGAGGTGATCCGAGTCGTTGGTTCCTTATAGAATAGGACTAACCATCTATCCTATTCTTGAGACTCCTCTGATCCAGAGGTGATCCGAGACATTTGTTCCATACAGCCGAGGACCAAACATCTATCCTTTTCTCGAGACTCCTCCGATCTGTAGGTGATCCGAGTCATTGTTTCCTTGTAACCTAGGACCAACCATCTATCCTTTTCTCCAGACTCCATTGATCCGGAGGTGATCCGAGTCATTGGTACCTTATAGCCTAGGACCAACCATCCATCCTTTTCTCGAGACTCCTCCGATCCGGAGGTAATCCGAGTCGTTGGTTCCTTGTAGCCTAGGACCAACCATCTATCCTTTTCTCGAGACTCCTCTGATCCGAAGGTGATCCAAGTCGTTGGTTCCTGATAGCCTTGGTCCAACCATCTATCCGTTTCTCGAGACTCCTCCGATCCGGAGATGATCCGAGTTGTTGGTTCCATATAGCCTAGGACCAACCATCAATCCTTTTCTCGAGACTCCTCCGATCCGGAGGTGATCCGAGTCGTTCGCTCCTCATAGCCAAGGACCAACCACCTATCCTTTTCTCGAGACTCCTCTGATCCGGTGGTGATATGAGTCGTTGGTTCCTGATAGACTAGGACCATCCATCTTTCCTTTTATCGAGACTCCTCTGATTCGGAGGTAATCCGAGTCGTTAGTTCCTTGTAGCCTAGGACCAACCTTCTATCCTTTTCTCGAGACTCCTCTGATCCGAAGGTGATCCGAGTCGTTGGTTCCTGATAGCCTTGGACCAACCATCTATCCGTTTCTCGAGAATCCTCCGATCCGGAGATGATCCGAGTCGTTGGTTCCTCATTGCCTAGGACCAACCACCTATCCTCTTCTCGAGACTCCTCTGATCCAGAGGTGATCCGAGTCGTTGGTTCCATATAGCCTAGGACCAACCATCAATCCTTTTCTCGAGACTCCTCCGATCTGTAGGTGATCCGAGTCGTTGGTTCCTTATAGCCTTGGACCAACCATCTATCATTTTGTTGAGACTCCTCTGTTCCGAAGGTGATCCGAGTCGTTGGTTCCTTGTAACCGTGGACGAACCATCTATCCTTTTCTCTAGAATCCTCAGATCCGGAGATGATCCGAGTCGTTGGTTCCTTATAGCCTAGGACCAACATCTATCCTTTTCTCGAGACTCCTTCGATCCGGAGGTGAACCGAGTCGTTGGTTCCTTATAGTCTAGGACCAACCATCTATCCTTTTCTCAAGACTCCTCCGATCCGAAGGTGATCCGAGTCGTTGGTTCCCTATAACCTAGGACGAACCATCTATCCTTTACTCGAGACTCCACAGATCCTGAGGTGACCAGAGTCATCGTTTCCATATAGCCTAGGACCAACCATCTATCCTTTTCTCGAGACTCCTCTGATCCAGAGGTGATTCGAATCGTTGGTTCATTATAGCATTGGACCAACCATCTATCTTTTTCTCGAGACTCCTCCGATCCGTTGGGGATCCATGTCGTTGGATCCATATAGCCTTGGACCGACCAACCATCTATCCATTTCTCGAGACTCCTCAGATCCGGAGTTGACCCGAGTCGTTGGTTCCATATTGCCTAGGACTAACCAACTATCATTTTCTGGAGACTCCTCCAATCCGTAAAGGAGGCATGTCGTTGGATCCAAATAGCCTTGGACCAACCAACCATCTATCCTTTTCTCGAGACTCCTCCGATCCGGAGGTGATCCGAGTCGTTGGTTCCTCATAGCCAAGGACCAACCACCTATCCTTTTCTCGAGACTCCTCTGATCTGGTGGTGATATGAGTCGTTGGTTCCTGATAGACTAGGACCATCCATCTTTCCTTTTATCGAGACTCCTCTGATCCGGAGGTGATCCAAGTCGTTGGTTCCTTGTCACCTAGGACCAACCATCTATCCTTTTCTCGAGACTCCTCTGATTCGGAGGTGATCCGAGTTGTTGGTTCCTCATAGCCAAGAACCAACCATCTATTCTTTTCTCGAGACTCCTCCGATCCGGAGGTGATCCGAGTCGTTGGTTCCTTATAGAATAGGACTAACCATCTATCCTTTTCTCGAGACTCCTTTGATCCGAAGGTGATCTGAGTCGTTGGTTCCTTATAACCTAGGACCAACCATCTATCCTTTTCTCAAGACTCCTCGGATCCGGAGGTGGCCGGAGTCGTTGGTTTCTTGTAGCCAAGGACCAACCATCTATCCTTTTCTCGAGACTCCTCTGATCCGAAGGTGATCTGAGTCGTTGGTTCCTTATAACCTTGGACCAACCATCTATCCTTTTCTCGAGACTCCTCTGATCCGGAGGTGGCCAGAGTCGTTGGTTCCAAATAGCCTAGGACCAACCAGCTATCCTTTTCTCGAGACTCCTTTGATCTAGAGGTGATTCGAGTCGTTGGTTCCCTATTGCCTTGGACCAACCATCTATCCTTTTCTCGAGACTCCTCTGATCCGTAGGTGATCCATGTCGTTGGATCCATATAGCCTTGGACTAACCTACCATCAATCCTTTTCTCGAGACTCCTCTGATCCAGAGGTGACCCGAGTCGTCGGTTCCTTATAGCCTAGGACTAACCAACTAACCTTTTCTCGAGACACCTCTGATCTAGAGATATTCCGAGTCCTTCGTCTCGTATCGCCTAGGACCAACCATCTATCCAATTCTCGAGACACCTGATCCGGTGGTGATCTGAGTCGTTGGTTCCTTATAGACTAGGACTAACCATCAATTTGTTTCTCGAGGCACCGTTGATCCAGAGGTGATCCGTGTCGTTGGCTTCTAATTGCCTAGGACCAACCATCTATCTTCTTCTCGAGACTCCTCTAATCTGGAGGTAATCCGAGTCGTTGGTTCCTAATAGCCAAGGACCAACCATCTATCCTTTTCTCGAGATTCCTCTAATACAGAGGTGATCCAAGTCGTTGGTTCCATTTAGGCTTGGACCAACCATCAATCCTTTTCTTGAGACTCCTCTGATCCGTAGGTGATCCGAGTCGTTGGTTCCTTACCGCCTAGGACCAACCATCTATCCGTTTCTCGAGACTCCTCTGATCCGATGGTGATCCGAGTCGTTGGTTCCATATAACCTAGGACCGACCATCTATCCTTTTCTCGAGACTCCTCTGATCCGGAGGTGATCCGAGTCGTTGGTTCCTTATATCCTAGGACCAACCAACTATCCTTTTCTCGAGACTCCGCCGATCCAGAGGTGATTCGAGTCATTGGTTCCTTATAGAATAGGACCTACCATCTATGCTTTTCTTGAGACTCCTCTGATCCGGAGGTGATCCGAGTCGTTGGTTCCTTATAGCCTAGGACCAACCATCTATCCTTTTCTCGAAACTCCTCTGATCCGAAGGTGATCCGAGTCGTTGGTTCCTTGTAACCTAGGACCTACCATCTTTCCTTTTCTACAGACTCCTCTGATCCGGAGGTGATCCGAGTCGTTGTTTCCTTATAGCCTAGGACCAACCATCTATCCTTTTCTCGAGACTCCTCCGATCCGGAGGTGATCCAAGTCGTTGGTTCCTTATAGCCTAGGACCGACCATCTATCCTTTTCTCGAGACTCCTTTGATCCGAAGGTGATCTGAGTCGTTGGTTCCTTATAACCTAGGTCCAACCATTTCTCCTTTTCTCGAGACACCTCTGGACCGGAGGTGACAAAAGTCGTTGGTTCCATATAGCCTAGGACCAACGATCTATCCTTTTCTCGAGACTCCTCTGATCTGTAGGAGAACCATGTCGTTGGATCCATATAGCCTTGGACCAACCAACCATCTATCCTTTTCTCGAGACTCCTCAGATCTGGAGGTGACCCGAGTCGTTGGTTCTATATAGCCTATGACTAACCAACAAACCTTTTCTCGAGACACCTCTGATCTAGAGACGATCTAAGTCCTTGGTTCCGTAAAGCCTAGGCCAACCATCTATCCGTTTCACGAGATACCTCTGATCCGGAGGTGATCCGAGTCGTTGGTTCCATATAGCCTTGGACTAACCATCTATCTGTTTCTTGAGGCTCCTTTGATCCAGTGGTGATCCGAGTCGTTGGCTCCTTATAGCCTAGGACCAACCATCTATCTTCTTCTCGTGACTCCTCTAATCCGGAAGTGATCCGAGTCGTTGGTTCCTTATAGCCAAGGACGAACCATCTATCCTATTCTTGAGACTCCTCTGATACAGAGGTGATCTGAGTCGTTGGTTCTTTATAGACTAGGACCAACCATCTATCCTTTTCTCGAGAATCCTCTAATCCAGAGGTGATCCGAGTCGTTGGTTCCTTATATCCTAGGACCAACTGTTAATCCTTTTCTTGAGACTCCTCCGATACAGAGGTGATCCGAGTCGTTGGTTCCTTATAGCCTAGGACCAACCACCTATCCTTTTCTCAAGACTCCTATGATCCGGAGGTGATCCGAGTCGTTAGTTCCTTATTGCCAAGGACCAACCATCTATCCTTTTCTCGAGACTCCTCCGATCTGGAGGTGATCCGAGTCATTGTTTCCCCATAGCCTAGGACCAACCACCTATCCTCTTCTCTAGACTCCTCCGATCCGGAGGTGATTCAAGTCGTTGGTTCCTTAAAGCCTAGGACCAACCATGATTCCTTTTCTCGAGACTCCTCCGATCCGGAGGTGATCCGAGTCGTTGGTTCCTTATCGCCTAGGACCAACCATCTATCCTTTTCTCGAGACTCCTCTGATCCGAAGGTGGTCCGAGTCGTTGGCTCCTTATAACATAGGACCAACCATCTATCATTTTCTCGGGACTCCTCTGATCCGGAGGTGATCCGAGTCGTTGGTTCCTTATAGCCTAGGACCAGCCATCTATACTTTTCTCGAGACTCCTCCAATCCGGAGGTGATCCGGGTCGTTGGTTCCTTACAGAATAGGACCACGCATCTATCCTTTTCTCGTGACTCCTCCGATCCTGAGGTGTTCCGAGTCGTTGGTTCCTTATAGCCTAGGACCAACCATCTATCCTATTCTCGAGATTCCTCTGATCTGATGGTGATCCGAGTCGTTGGTTCCTTGTTACCTAGGACCAACCATCTATCCTTTTCTCCAGACTCCTATGATCCGGAGGTGATCCGATTCGTTGGTTCCTTATAGCCTAGGACCAACCATCTATCCTTTTTTCGAGACTCCTCCGATCCGGAGGTGATCCGAGTCGTTGGTTCCTTATTGCCTAGGACCAACCATCTATCCTTTTCTCGAGACTCCTCTGATCAGAAGGTGATCCGAGTCGATGGTTCCTTATAACCAAGGTCCAAACATCTATCTGTTTCTCGAGACACCTCTGATCCGGAGGTGACCAGAGTCGTTGGTTCCATATAGCCTAGGACCAACCATCAATCCTTTTCTCGAGACTCCTCTGATCCGTAGTGGATCCATGTCGTTGGATCCATATAGCCTTGGACCAACCAACCATCTATCCTGTTCTCGAGACTCCTCTGATCCGAAGGTGACTCGAGTCGTTGGTTCCTTAATGCCTAGGTCTAACCAACTATCCATTTCTCGAGACACCACTCATCTAGAGATGATCCAAGTCCTTGGTTCCGTATAGCCTCGGACCAAACATCTATCCATTTCTCGAGACACCTCTGATCCGGTGGTGATCCAAGTCGTCGGTTCCTATAGCCTAGGGCTAACCTTCTATCCGTTTCTCAAGGCACCTTTGATCCAAAGGTGATCCGAGTCGTTGGTTCCTTATAGCCAAGGACTGACCATCTATCTTCTTCTCGAGAGTCCTCTAATCCGGAGGTGATCCGAGTCGTTGGTTCCTTATAGCCAAGGACCAACCATCTATTCTTTTCTCGAGACTCCTCTGATACAGAGGTGATCCGAGTCGTTGGTTCCATATAGCCTTGGACCAACCATCTATCCATTTCTCGAGACTCCTCCGATCTGGAGGTTATCCGAGTCGTTGTTTCCTTATAACCTAGGACCAACCATCTATCCTTTTCTCGAGACTCCTTCGATCCGGATGTGATCCGTGACGTTGGTTCCTCATAGCCTAGGACAAACCACCTATCCTTTTCTTGAGACTCCTCTGATCCGGAGGTGACTCAATTCGTTGGTTCCTTATAGCCTAGGATCAACAACCTTTCCTTTTGTCGAGACACCTCCGATCCGGAGGTGATCCTAGTCGTTGGTTCCTAATCGCCTAGGACCAACCATATATCCTTTTCTCGAGACTCCTCTGATCCGAAGGTGATCCGAGTCGTAGGTTCCTCACAACCTAGGACCAACCATCTATCCTTTTCTTGAGACTCCTCTGATCCGGAGGTGATCCGAGTCGTTGGTTCCTTATAGCCTAGGACCAACCATCTATCCTTTCCTTGAGGCTCCTCCGATCTGGTGGTGATCCGAGTCTCTGGTTCCTTATAGCCTAGGACAAACCATCTTTCCTTTTCTCGAGACTCCTCTGATCCGGAGGTGACCCGAGTCATTGGTTCCTTGTAGCCTAAGACCAACCATCTATTCTTTTCTCATGACTCCTCTTATCCAGAGGTGATTCGAGTCGTTGGTTCCTTGTAACCTAGGACCAACCATCTATCCTTTTCTCGAGACTCCTCTGATCAGGTGTTGACCAGAGTCGTTGGTTCCATATAGCCTAGGTCCAACCATCTATCCTTCTCTTGATACTCCTCTGATCAAGAGGTGATTCGAGTCGTTGGTTCCTAATAGCCTAAGACCAACCATCTATCCTTTTCTCGAGACTCCTTCGATCCGTAGGGGATCCATGTCGTTGGAACCATATAGCCTTGGACCAACCATCTATCCTTTTCTGGAGACTCCTTTGATACCGTGGTGATCCGAGTAGTTGGTTCCATATAACCTAGGACCAACCATTAATACTTTTCACGAGACTCCTCTGATCTAGAGGTGACCCGAGTCGTTGGTTCCTTATAGCCTAGGTCCAACCATCTATTCTTTTCTCTAGACTCCTCAGATTTAGAGGTGATTCGAGTTGTTGGTTCCTTATAGCCTTGGACGAACCATCTATCCTTTTCTCGAGACTCCTTCGATCCGTATGGGATCCATGTCGTTGGATCCATATAGCCTCAGACCAACCAACCAGCTATAATTTTCTCAAGACTCCTCCGTTCCGAAGGTGATCCGAGTCGTTGGTTCCTTGTAACCTAGGACCAACCATCTATCCTTTTCTCCAGACTACTCTGATCCGGAGGTGATCCGAGTCGTTGGTTCCTTATAGCCTAGGAGCAACCTTCAATCCTTTTCTCGAGACTCCTCCGATCCGATGTGATCCGAGTCGTTGGTTGCTTATAGCCTAGGACCAACCATTTATCCTTTTCTCGAGAGTCCTCTGATCTGAAGGTGATCCGAGTCGTTGGTTCCATATTACCTAGGACCAACCATCTATCCTTTTCTTGAGACTCCTCAGATCCGGAGGTGAACAAAGTCGTTGGTTCCTTACAGCATAGGACCAACCATCTATCCTTTTCCCAAGACTCCTCTGATCCGAAGGTGATCCGAGTCATTGGTTCCTTATAACCATGGACCAACCATCAATCCTTTTCTCGAGACTCCTTTGATCTGCAGGTGACCAGAGTCGTTGGTTCCATATTGCCTAGGACCAACCAGCTATCCTTTTCTCGAGACTCCTCTGATCCAGAGGTGATTCAAGTCGTTGGTTCCTTATAGCCTTGGACCAACCATCTATCCTTTTCTCGAGACTCCTCTAATCCGTAGGAGAACCATGTCGTTGGATCCATATTGCCTTGGACCCACCGACCATCAATCCTTTTCTCAGATCCGGAGGTGACCCGAGTCGTTGGTTCCTTGTAAACAAGGACCAACCATCTATCCTTTTCTCCAGACTCCTCTGATCCGGAGGTGATCTGAGTCGTTGGTTCCTCATAGCCTAGGAGCTACCATCTATCCGTTTCTCGAGACTCCTCCGATCCGGAGGTGATCCGAGCCGTTGGTTCCTTATAGCCTAGGACCAACCATCTATCATTTTCTCGAGAGTCCTCTGATCCGAGGGTGATCCGAGTCGTTGGTTCCTTATAACCTAGGACCAACCATCTATCGGTTTCTCGAGACTCCTCAGATCCGGAGGTGACCAGTGTCGTTGGTTCCTTATAGCCTAGGACTAACCAACTAACCTTTTCTCGAGGCACCTTTGATCCAGTGGTGATCATAGTCGTTGGCTCCTTATAGCCTAGGACCAACCATCTATCTTCTTCCCGAGACTCCCCTAATCCGGAGGTGATCCGAGTCGTTGGTTCCTTAGAGCCAAGGACCTACCATCTATCCTTTTCTGGAGACTCCTCTGATACAGAGGTGATCCGAGTCGTTGGTTCCATATATCATAGGACCAACCATCTGTCCATTTCTCGAGACACCTCTGATCCGGAGGTGATCCGAGTCGTTGGTTCCTTATAGCCTAGGACATACCATCTATCTGTTTCTCGAGGCACCTTTGAACCAGTGGTGATCCGAGTCATTGGCTCCTTATAGCCTAGGACCAACCATCTATCTTCCTCTCGAGAGACCTCTAATCCGGTGGTGATCCGAGTCGTTGGTTCCTTAAGGCCAAGGACCTACCATCTATCCTTTTCAGGAGACTCCTCTGATACATAGGTGATCCGAGTCGTTGGTTCCATACAGTATAAGACCAACCATCTGTCCTTTTCTCGAGACTCCTCTGATCCGGAGGTGTTCCGAGTCTTTTCTTCCTCATAGCCTTGGACCAACCATCTATCCTTTTCTCGAGACTCCTCCGATCCGGAGGTGATCCGAGTCGTTGGTTCCTCATAGCCTAGGACCAACCATCTATCCTTTTCTCGAGACTCCTCTGATCCGGAGGTGATCCGAGTTGTTGGTTCCGTATAGCCTAGGACCAACCATCTAT